>MU119349.1:0-136182 GCA_014904845.1 Acephala macrosclerotiorum
TAATGCTTCAATCAGAACTTGATTTGGACGGATAATGGTAGAGTTATTGTCAAATGAAGGGGGGAGGGTAAATGGTGGGGTGCGGGGTAAAAATGCAGTAGCGAATAATTTTTGTTTAGTACTGTATCTAACTTTGAATATCACATCATGACCCAGATCGAAGCCGCAAGTTGTAGACCGCTTGTACTTAGAGAAAGGTCCAAAATTTTGTGTGATACTGCCCAGTATGGCATCGTCAAAAGTTGGGTGTCTACATCCATTAACTCATGGGGGATCCGGCCGCGGATAAACGCGAATTTAAAGCTGTCTGGCCCCTGAGCGTCGCCCCCCGGCAGTGCTCAGAGTACTGAGCCGAGTAGACGAAGGAGATATGCAGGTCTGATGTCAATACGGTCGTTCTTATTCCACGTACTTGAGCATCTAGGCCGACAGCTTATGGCACAGGTTGTCCAGGAACCACATGGTCCACTCTCAAACTCGCTGAGAAAGGGAGCAAGGACACTGAGCTGGCATAATGGCAGAGAAAGCATGCTGAGTTGAACATGCAAGTGTGTGTACTACGCGAGTACGATGCAAATAGGAGTCCTGAGCTGTAACATGCTATTCTCCATTCTTGCCAAGAATCACGACATTTACTGAATGAAGTACGTATTTTGTCTTCAAGCATATTCAAAGTAAACAAAACACTACTTCTACCAACTTCGGAGTTGCAATTCGGCAATAATGAGTTAGAACGAGAAGCCTACTTGTATATCCCACAAATTATGCGACTCGGTTTATTGGTTGGCATTGGGTCCAACGTGTCACCCTCAGCGGGGTCGACCCGTAATTGGGGCAAATTTTCGATACTCAAAGTAGGATATCATCTCAAGAATTGTACCTGAGTCGTTCAAAAATTTGTCTTGAAGGATCATTAACGATGAGATAGCGACTATAACTACTCTGAACATCACCACTTCGGCAACTGTTGCGGACCTGCACGCATCAGCTCCACTGACTTGGGAAAGATTCGAGCTTCCGGACTCACGTTTGGTGCATGGAGAAACCTTGCCGCTAGGGTTGAGACTTAGCATACCAGAGCGTGAACAGACAATTGATGAAATAGGACAGCTGATCAAAGACCTGAGCGGGAAGGGAGTTTTGAGAGAGCTGCTTTCAAAGCGTATGTACCAACAACCCAGGTAAAACCAAGTGTAAACAATTCTAAATTTTGATAGATGGAGCAATCCTATTCCGCGGCCTTCCAATCAAGGACTCTCAAGAATTCACGAGGTTCGTAAACAGTGCCCAGAGTAAATACTTTCTACGACCACATGAAGATGTTGGTCTATCAGGAAAGCAGACAACAGTGACAAGTAACGTAAAAACTGCCAATAAAGAGCATTTGCATGTGAAATTCTACTTCTATAACGAGTACGGGAGAAGTACTTACTTCCCTGGCATCCTCTACTTCTTTTCTGAGAAGGTGCCAGACCAGGGAGGTCAAACTCGACTGCTTTCCTCGTTGGAGCTGTATGATCGACTCAAGTTGGAATTGCCGCAATTCATAGATGATTTGACAACCAAAGGCGCCGTCTTGAGATAGGACGTTCTACCTCGGGTTCAAACGCTGGCTGTCCAGGAATTACTGGCAAACGATATTATCCTGTAAATGATACCGAAGAAGCAAGGACAATTGGTTGGAATTGGAGAGTAACTTTTTCACTGTCCAAAATGCTATGCTCAATGTGCTCACAATATGAACCCTAGGTTTCTTTCGGAACCAACATCGAACCACAAGACAGTCTTGAGATCCAACATCAAAAAGTAGAAGCCACGGTCAAGGCAGTGCCCAAAGCCGATACACAATGGCAACCGAACGGAGCTCTGCATGTTTTGTAACGACTTCCAGCATCTGTCGAATGGAGAGCTCAGGCCTACCCACTTTCGTCAATGGTCTCGCTGAAGTGTACGGGAAAGGGAGAGATAGCAACGCTCTAGAGCCGCCGTACCGCAGTGCGAGAGGAACGTATCGCCTTCAAACCACTTATGGAGATGGGCCGCCCATTCTTGTGTAATACCTAGAACGACTTCTAGAGCTTGACGAAGAGATACAGTTTCTTGTCCCTTGGCAGGAGGGAGATGTTGCGCTCACCGACAATCATACTGTCCAGGCATGTTCTTTTTTTGCTCAATTGCACTTACTAAGTCTGAGATTTATAATGCTAATTGCTTTCTAGCATGCACGAACGCCATAGGTTAGAACAAGATGCTCCTCGCAAGTCTTTGGGGTGGGAATGAGAAGCTTGGTGCTTATTGATGATGGCACACTGGTGTACGAGATGAGTCCTGGGCTTAGGTACCAATGCTTGGTTAAATTATTTTCAATGTTGTGGAGAAAGGCCAACGGGGTCAAATGACACAGAAACTTTGCCACTTAGCTTGCCATCCCACCCTTGAAGAGAAACAGAACATAGTGGAAACTAATCCTGACGGGAAGAAACAAGAGGTTCTTGCGCCGAAGTCGACCTGCAATTCCAGAACTAACGAGCATGATAGGAGTGCAGAAAGAGTCTGCTGGTGATCATCAAATTCTCAAAATCGCCTTTTGCTGCAACGTGAAAATTCAGGGTCTGAGACATAGTGCTCACGCACCCTACTTCAACAACGTCTGTCATTGACAGTTGACGAAATTCTTGTTCTGTTTGTGATCCCGTGCAGTAGTAAGCTTTTGTGTCGATCATTTTGACCGAGTTTGGCAAGCTGACATACGGGAGGATTAACCTTCTCATCTAGAACATTGCCACCCGCACTCTTGACGCAAATAGCTAAATTTGTTGTCAAGCTTATCCAAACAAGAAAATTAACTTTAGCCTCGGTTTGTTTTAATTCGTCACGTCGCGGAGTAGGACACCGAGATTTCGTTGCTGGTGATCTTATCGCTCGGATCGAATCGATGATCCCTCAGCCGCAGTCTAAAGTCCTCGGAGAATTTTGGATTGGCTTAGCCCTCGAAAACTGCCATCTAATGGGCTCTCTCAGACGGATGAAGAAATATCGGTTGAAAGGATCCTAAAGATTAACGTCGCAGATGGCGCTGTAAGAACTTGAGATGTCAATTTCAGACAACGCCGATAGGTTTTGGGACCCAAGGACCTTCCCACATCGTCCAACCTTTGCTGTTTACATCGGATTGTGTCTTTCGATGACCTGCATCCTGCCTTGTTTCGTCGTCTGTCCCATTGTCCAGTTCTTGGTGCATCAATTTCAGTTCCGCCTTAATTTCCTCCATATCATTCGCCAGCGAGTCAAGTTTCCGCTTCTTTGCATTTGTTCCACCTCCATCAATGCCATCTACGATCAAATTCTGCAGCCGACTTGTTCGTGATAGAATGAGAATATCGTCTGTCGAGCCTTGGATCTCGACCAGAACTCCCATCAATCGATCTTGGTCCCATTTGATTACTAATTCTTCCATCTTTGCTCTGATTGAGGCATCCTTCTCCCTCACCAATTTATCGACATATGCTCTGCTCTCCCCCTTAGTCGAGACAACCTCCTTGAGGTGGATCCAATAGTAGTCATAAATCCATCTTAAAGCCTTCTGTGTGGCGATGCGAAGTTTGGATAGAGATGGCAGCTCTTCGTGTGTAGCTTGATGACGCAGTTCGACGTAGGTTGCTGGTAATCCGAGCGTTTTGGCAATGGAATACATGCTGAGCTTTCGACGCTTGTCTTGATGGCTGTCGAGGAGCCCTGTCACAAACCTAGAGATAGCGTTAGTCGGAGGAGGATTCCTTGATCTGTGTTGATTTATGCAAGAGCTATTTTGGTGTAATGCTTCGATCGTAGAGCCGAGGCGTGCATGCCAACGAACGCACTTGACCGTGGCTGCCGAAGGAAAGTCTGCTGAGTTAGGTACTTCCTCTGTACATATGCAATCCGTACGTCTTGTCTCTTGGTCTCTACGA
Organism: Acephala macrosclerotiorum; assembly: GCA_014904845.1. Taxonomy (NCBI): domain Eukaryota; kingdom Fungi; phylum Ascomycota; class Leotiomycetes; order Helotiales; family Mollisiaceae; genus Acephala; species Acephala macrosclerotiorum. The sequence goes on from MU119349.1 coordinate 3,951, forward strand.
AATTACTGGATAGATGTTGTGGGAAGGTAGTCCCTCACCAATGTCGGAAAGTTCTTTGAAGGAGACTAGTGAGGGTCTTGCTTTATTCATAAATTCGAATCTATGCAGCAAACGAAGAAAACAAATAATAGTGCAAAATAACAGCCCTCACTCACCTACTAAAAGCCGCCGCATAAGCAGCCCTAACACAATACGCCGAATTCCCCGTAACATCATTCAACACCGCACTCCACAAAATCGCCGAACTCTCCACCAAATGAGGACAATTCCCCCTCTGCATCCAAACACCCACTTTCGCAACCGCATCCCTCTTCTCTTCATCGCTTACTGTCTGTCCTGTCGCGGGATAGAGCACTGAGCGCACGTGAAGGAGGTCGGCACGGGAACGCCAGGGTGTTATTACGTATTGTACCATCTTGACGTGACTGGTTTGCCAGCAAGTATGGCGGTAATATGATGGTGGAGAGAGAAAAGATGGTTGAAGGTTGGAAGGTGGATGTTAATTTGGGTGGATTTTTTCTTGGGGTAGTGTTTAGTTTTGTTGCCAAGGCTTTTAGTGTGAGGCTCGGCGGGAAGGAGCGAGTAGGGGCATCAAGCGAAGAACCTTAAATTCAGGAGGAAATCACGGGATGACATATTTTGTTGGGAATACAGGAGGATAGGAAAAATATCAGGTCCGGCATTTGTTATAATTTATGACTTCTTCACAAGACTTTCTTTCGCATGGCAGTAGATATGAAAATGTGGGTTGAAATGATTTTCGTGATTTACTTTCGTAATGTACATTTTGTACATTCTTTTCATGACATGATATCCCAAGTCTACGCGCGCCGGCGAGATGATGCTTTCCTAATGCCCTGTTCCATAGGTATCCTACCCTCCCATGCCATCTGAGGCCCAGACTCCGCGCTAAAATAACAAGAATAGTGCATCAAATCTAAAAGATCAAGCTCAAAGCCAGCCATCGCGGGCAAAGGGATGAGGAGCCATTGGCACCTGCGTTTGTGCCACCACAGGTTGGACTTCCTCGAGCTCTTCATCTTCTCCTTCGCCGTCCTGCTCGTCGTCTTCGTCATCACTTGCCGGAGGCTCCCATGTTTCTTCCAGCTTAAGACCCTTCCCAGTTGACTCTGTCTTGCGGTGCCCCATCAGGTGAGACATCATCAAGGCTCGATAATTGTCGAGCTGTGGATCTAAGGAAGACGAGGTCTTCACTGGATCAGGATTGTCGTACAAACCCATGCCAATAAGCTCTTCTCCTCCAGACTCGGAGTCCTCGAGAGGTTGATATGGTATCGACTCCTCAGCTGAAAATGCTGGCTCTGGATATTGGATAGGAAGGAAATTCTCGGGCGTCGGGGGAGCTGTACTGGAGCTTTCGAATCCGTTGGTGGCAAAGTTGTTCCAGTCAAAGTGAGAATACATGGTGGGGTCTGTGTTGGCTGTTGTTTGCGAAACAATGTGTTGGATCTGTTGTGTTACGAATGGTTGTTGGTTGGCGAGATATTGTGGTTGTGATTGGAATGCTGAAGACGAAATTTGATACGAACTTTGTGGCTGCTCATGACCAGTGAAGGGCATCGATAACGGAGAAAAAGTCGAGTCTGGCGAAGCATAACTGGAGTATACCGCAGGTGTAGGTGGCATATCGTATGCCTGTAAGTGTTGGTTGTATTCCGGAGTCTGAATGGGATATGAATGGTGGTAGGCAGGTTGAGGAGCCAAATGGGAAGCTGGGTGCCAGCTCATCGGTCGAGCTGATTGTGTAGGTATTTGAAGACCATCGTTTGATATGAAGCCTCCTGCTGCCATTGCGTTTTGCTGCTCCAACATTGCCAATCTTCGTCGATATGCCCCATCATTCATGACCGTCCTCCGTCTGCCAAGTCCCATTGATCCCCTAGGACTGTTGCTGGCACTGTTCGGTTTGACTATCCGCATAGATCCTCCAGTCCTTTGTCCTTGAGATCCTCGTGAATATCGGGTGAGATTCGAAGACGCCATCTGTTTCGAAACATCATCCAGCAACATCTCGACTGTTGTATACCCCATCGGGTTTCCCTCCCACGTCCCAGAACTCATCGTCATGTTGGCAGTTTTGGTAGAAGAGAAACTGTTTGATTTGTGCTTAGAGAAAAGTAAGAGGAAGTTGAGAGAGGGGGTCCACTGGACACGAGGAATCATAAATAGACCATAACTCAGAAGAAGGGGAATGAAGTGGTGGTAGTTTAATAAGGTGGAAAAGGATCACCTCCATATCAAGGCTAGACAACGGGAAATACAAATCTGGACACTACCTTGCGAAGTAAGTTAAAGTTCCGGTATGTCGTCTGTGTCATCTGGCTGATGATGGATCCAATGAACGAACAAGGGTTCCTCCAGCAGAATCCGTCGGGTCTGAGCTTCTTCTGGGGATGCATGGGCTTTGTTGGCGGTCAAAGTGCCCCTGGAACATGAACAGAAAGCCAACCGTCAGGTCCAGGCTACCAACATCCCGCGGCTCGAATATGTATCGTGAAGGCGCACAACCGTAAGAAGCCCCTCCTGGTGTGTGACGATCAAGCGAATTATGTCAGTGATAGACCATGGCTGGCATGATGTGGTAGCGTCTGGTGTTTATTGCTCGGAGGCTGTTTCGCAGGGAGAAAGAAGTCTGAAAGGCGGTCAGACCAGCAAGGGTGTGTTGCACTAGATTCGCACCTCAGATTCCCAACCTTCTCCGTGCTATCGGACGGAGAGAGCTAATTAGCACCTTGTACACACGGCGGGAAGGGAAGACGACGCTGGGCGGGCTTTTCTCGACGGCTGCTCTAGATTCTGACTACTGTATTGCTGGGGCTGGGACTTGCTAGGCTTGTAAGGAGCAACTCGTAAGGTTTAGCTGAGCATGGCATGGCCCACGCGCAAATGAGGTTCCGCTAGAATTCCCGGCCGCATGCCAGCGGCGTCGGGTAGTGGGCGTGTAGAGTGGGTGGTGGTGGACGTAGCAGGATTGGATTTTCATAACAGGAAGAACTTCGCGTCGCTTATGGGCCTAGGAATGGAAGCCACCGACCCAACCTCACCCAACCCGACCACCCTAGCACCAATGCGAGGAAACGACGAGCGAGGGTTGCCAGCGGAAGAGGGAAAAAGCACGAAAGCACGACTCGGGTCACATCTCTCGCTCACACGCCTGGACGCAGCCCTCCACCACCAGTAGCAGCCCATAGCTGCGCGTTCCATCAGTGGCAGTGGGATGGGCGCGGCGAGCTGGGGAGGAGGCTTGGGCCTTGGCCTCGTTGACCACGATGGGGAAACCGCCGTGCTGAGCAGCTCCAGAATCTCGCGATGGTCAAATTTAGTGTCCAGGACCAGCAATTAGGGGATGTCAACTACCGCGCAGACAATCTACTGGAACCGGACGATTCTCGCTCTGAGATGAGAATGACGGAGGCGTCGACTTACGACTGACTGTACGAGGACTTGACCAACGCTGTGGAATTAAAAGTCTTAGATCACCTCCACCGTCCCATCGAAAGGCCGCCGAGAATAGCAACACCAGCGATCCTGTTTCCGTTTCCGATATTTGTTCTGGTGTGAGGAGACAGGTGCGAGTGTGTGTGAAGGGGCAGGCCCGGCCAGATAATGCCGGTAAAACTGGCGGAATGGGCCTTCAGTGGCATCTCTTCTTTGCTGCTCTGAGCGGCAACCCCGTCACGATTCATAAAGCCAGCATTCAGCATGAAGCCGCGTCCTCGAGGTACAACAGCGCGCTGACCAGGCCCGGCGCATCAGCGAGTGCAGGCGAGGGCTCATCGACTATTCTAGGGGCAAACTGACCCACGGCAGCAGATCCATCACACTCGTGGCCAGTTGTGGCGGGAGAGTGGCAGATGAAAACGTTCCGTGGACCCCTGCAAAGCATGCTTTGAGGCTTTGTTTGGTCTTCTGAAGCCGAAGACGCGGGCCACAAGGTTGCAGATATCCATGCAAATCAAGCACAAAAGCTTTCCTTCGGTCGAAAGTCAGACATCCCTGATGCATCGCATCGACATCCACTTTCAATGTTCATCACTCAGATCAACTTCGGGGAGACACGAGGTCTAGGATGTTGTGGTTCCGTTACTTTACCACAAACGTCGAGTCATACGTCGCAGAAAGGAGTTGGGAGGCGAAAAAGCACCGATACGCGGAGCGGGGCGGCGCTGAAACTGTTCTTCCATTATGAACAATGTGCAATAGCTTAAGATACAAAGAATAAGAAGCAGGAGGGTCTCCACGCCTGTATCATGGACGGACTTGTCTCCTCGCTGCAGCATCTCCTGAGAGTCGTTCATTGGACTCTCGTCCAACGAGCATGCCAGATCCTTGATCCATCTGATGATGTGAAGATTTCTCATCCCTTTCGGGCTAAGCTGCAGAAGCAGAGCTCGTCGAACCTTCCCCACATTAATCCCAGAAAGCTAGCATCACCACGCCCTTGGAACGAATCTGAGCTTGGGGCCGCTTAGGGCCCTGAACTCTCCTGCAGTGTGGCAGCCTTGCCAAGCTGAGCCTAGGCAGAATGATCTGACGGATTAATCAGAGACCAATGACGCGCCATCTGCGCCGGTTCGTTGCCGCAAATCCATGGCTTCACCGGTCACTGCTGGCTCTGGAATTTCCCATTCGAACTAACGAGAAGGGTGCTGGCGCGTGTTCTTCCTGACGGCCTTCAGACTTGGCTACAAACAGCTTTGGCGAACATCTCTATGGCGTATGGCGTCCTTCAGCCCCTGTCACACAATGTTCTAGTGGCGCCGCTGGTATTGAGGAGCCGATCTTCAAGGGACCAGATATGCGCTGGTTTCAATGGTGGGCGTGGAAGCAGAGCTTATGATCCTTGTAGTTCAGGGCTTACACGAACAGAGTTAATTCTGCTCTACAGCGAGGAGGGGGTTTGGTCGAAGACCACCAATCGAATCAGCCCGTTTGAAGGCGTCTCCACAAACCTTGGTAATGTCCGACGACTTCCTGGGTCTTTTACCAAGGCTCGCCTCCGATGCGCTATCCAGCACAAGAAAAGTCTCCATACGAGAACTGGTCTTCACCAAAAGGGGTATGATGTCTCGAGCCTTCGTGTCTTCTTCGGCTTCGATCGAAATCTCGAATCCCTGCGATTCCCCTCCTTGACAAGGCTGTGGACGGTTGAAATCTGACGTTGCATATGTGGAGGCCACAAGGCGCTATGATTTTTCAAAGACAAGACCCTAGCCCGTACCCCAACCCAACCCAACCAACGGACCAGGAGGAAGCACGGACTTCAACTTCCAGAAAAAGGGACACGCCTTCAGCCTGATGAGGAAAACCAAAAGACACCTCTAAATTCCCTAGAGTTGGACGGAGTAAGTCATGCAATGCAGCTGACCGCGCGGTGTTTCGTTCTGCAAAGCATTACTTACTTGTCTAACCGCACTTCCTCCGTCGGTCATTCAGCCAGATCGGTTGGCGGTGTTCATGATGCAAATGATACAAATGGGTCTCAGTTCCAAATAAGTAATATTGGACTTGGTAAATGATGTGCATCAGGGCGCTCGTCTCCTTTTGGACCAATTAGGGCAGCCGAAGACTTTAAATTGTATGGTGGCGCATCTCAGATGCACCATCCCGCGGCGTGCTACCAGAATGGGTGCGGGTGGTGGATGCGAATTTTTGAAACAAGGCATCCTTGATTCCTTATCCTCACTGCAGCCAGTAACCATGTTCAACACCGTTGAATGCGTGCAGAAATCCTCTTCTAGGCAATTCCTTCCAACTGCAGGGTACGGTGACAGCCCAGCCCGAAAAGTACTTGTATCGCTCGCCATCGCCGCTGATCTCACAATCGACTGTAACCGCTCTCAGAACTCGAGTGGTGCGAGCGAAGGGGCCGTGCAGAAGTATCTGTTGGACCGCTTGTGAAACGTCTGGTTGGCAGAACCTATGCTCGAACTTACGAAAAGGAAGTGATACGCAGACGTACTCTAGATTGCTTTACAAGTTCCATCTTCTCGCCGAAAGCCTGGTCCAGACAACCGCTGGTGTCCTCATCGACGTCCAATGAAGCACCAAAGCGAGGGAGACGCCTATCACAGAATCATCACAACTTGGTCGGTGAGAGCGGAAGGCCACTTTCTTTGGCAGATGACAAGTCGTCGTCCCTCAAATGGAGATCCTTACAGCACCCCAACCATGCAACAATAGGTGAATCATTCCTAACTAACTCCCATGTGCTTGGGTTTTCTTCAGCCATGAACGGGATACCCGCAGGACTAACACTTCGCTGCATCTCCTCCGTCGATGCCTCGGTGGTCGCGATCATGCAGAAGACGGAATTAATTTTCTTGAGCCTTGTCATGGAGGAATGGATGCTGCCGTTCTCACCCGCCTCCTCACTCACGGTAGCCTGCAGCTGATGATTCGAGCCTCCTGGGAAATATGCTTCAGTTGAATGGGGAATGAGGAGCCACTCCGTCAACAGCAATATCGCCTTCATTGCGGCGCAACAATAACAAAACAGTAATGGAACGTTAAACGAACCCCCTGTTTCCATCTCCGAGGCTGGACTTGGGAGGATATAAAATCTCATTAAAGTTTCTTTGGGCTAGGTTCTGTTGGTTCAGGATCCAGCAAATCGGCCACGATAGATGCTAGCCTCATGAAGGCAGCTGACATCAACCAAAGTTAAAGAATCAGGATGACACAATCGATCTCCATGCAAGACCCGTTCCTGGCTGGATGTGCAATTACCCGGTAGAGTTGCCTTTGCAGAAGGTTATTTCGAGTTTGAAACTCCTCGACTGACGGTTTCAATTTTCCATTTCATTGTAAGGACGACAATACTACCTACAGGGCCTTTTAATTGCTAAGCGAGAGAAAATACGTCCAAATCCAGTCGAAATTCCGAGTGGTCTGCCCAATCACCTGTCCAGATCTTCTTTTTTTGGTCTGTAATTGGGTAATCTGGGTGGCGACGTTTTAACAATTAAAAGGGCCTGTACGTAGTAGTGAGCTGAGCCGAACTGGTCCTGTTGCAGTAATCGCCATTCTTGCCGCAGAAGCACTTGAGCACGAACTCCACTGGTTATCGCGTTGGGCGACGGAACACGCGGATGATCGTGAAAATTCCTTGCTCAAATTCGACGTGGTGGAGAAATCGTCCTAGGCACAAACTATAGTAGCAAGCAGCAATAATCTGCTGAACTGGTGGTCTCATCATCTCGGCGACGGAGGGATCGGAGACCATGCCAGATGCCAGTACCACTTCGTACATTATGTGCTGCTGCGGGAGCTGGCCCGTTGTCCTCGCTCCTGATATGCCTCACCTTCCTTGCCTCGCAGGCTCGCATCCATCGTTGGCTGATATTACGCTTCTGCACCCAAGCCCACCTTACTTTTGCATCTAGAACTCAGCCACGAGTATGCGCAACTTCCAAGTATTTGAGGCGAGTCAGCGAAGAAGCCATCGAATGACGACTCGCCAAAAGTAAAACTCGATAGCAGGAAGTATGTGCCGGGCATGGACCGTCGATTTCGACATCCTTCTTACCGTATGCAGGCTTATGGACCATTGACACTTGCTTGCTTCGGGGGCGAGATCAGATGGTGTAGGTTCGCTTAGGTGGCGCTCAGGTTCGGTGTGTTGTGCTGCGCTGTGATCTATCTGTCTGATGCTTGCGGTGATAGCTTGCGTGGGAGGGACATCGCCATGGCTATCCATCATGCTTCCACTTCCACTTCCATGAGGGCCAAGCGGATGAATGGGAGAATAGCACCAGCCTCCGACGACGGTGCCTTCCGATACGATGGCTGTCTTGAAGGCAACGTTTTGGGGCTTTTTCTTCGTGGGTCACAAGGCTCCGGCGCTCGAGGCGGTCAGCTTTTACTTCACTCTGTTCAATAGAAGCTCTCGATGCGTCGTGAGGAGGCATCTCCCCAGCATTAACGACAGGGCGCCATGATTACGACTCCCTCGTACCGCGGACGCATCTCTCCCCTGCGACACTCCGTTCTGAGACTCGGCTTAGGCTCTCATCTTGGGCGTGTATCATGAAGGGTGCTCAGCAGTGCAGGCAAAAACAGATGTGACGATGCATATGGTGGAGCTTAACGGGATACGAATACAGCGTGTATCTTCCTCGGTGCAATATGGCTGAAGGTCTAATGTCATTTGGGGAGATCAGACATGATCCATCAACTCCCGCTTTTCCGGTGTGGATGGTGGGCGGATGAGGGTGAGAAGGTTTCAAATGCATGACCAACACAAGATCTGTTGGTCTCTCGTCCGTCTCTCGCCTCCTCCACCCCTGAGTGTGGGATGTACCTGGGAACGAGGCTCATATTTCCTGAAAAGTGAGCTGCTTGATATTGATATTGATATCAAATCACTGCAAGTCCGTGACGAAGCAAGATGACCCCAGATTCCAGGGTTTTTCGGACCGTTGAGACCGAGTACGTCCGGCCTCTGGACATTGCCTTCCGTAGTGGATCTGCCCTTCTGTGTATCGCCTGTTGTGGACATCTTGGGCGAGAACCCCTATTCTTATCCAGCTTCCGATAAAGACGCAGCGGGGTAATTTCCCGAGGATTTCGCGATGACTTGCCCGAATTCGTACAGGACATTGAAATTTTAACCCTCGATGAATCAGCTTTATACAGAGAAAATCTTCTTAAAATAATGCTTTTGTCTAACAAACAGCCAAGGTAAAGCTATGCCCATAGTATTATCAAATTAGAACAGTAAGTCTTGGATATTATTTGTTTGGTATTTCCGTAGGTGCATTGGCGATGCGAACTGCTCAACGTCACTTTTCTGCGACCGTGAATATGATCGTAAACCACAATACCAGCAGAATTGACATAGACCCTCACTTGTCCATTCCACCAATATGTCTTCTCCAGCACCTCCTCGAATCAGTCTTCCAGATCGCCAACAGTACGATGGATCCGGTCCCTTCAGTCCCCATGAAGATGTTCGTAAATCGCATCAACAAGCATGCAAACAAGACATTAGTGAACTGACAACATCAACAGGTCATTTCCAGCGCCAGCGATACCGAGTACCAGCACGCATTAGAAGTCGTCTTCGACCCTCAGAACGCACATCGGCGGAAATCGAGTCTGGTCTCATCCGAAACCCCTGCCAACGCATTCCTCAGACGAAAAAATACGGAATGTTATGTCCATGCACTTCTTGAGAGCCAGCGACAACATGATGGCTCGCATAATCGGGGACTGGAGACTATTGCGAAAACATTGGCGCATAATCGGGGACTAGAGACTATCGCGGAAACATTGGCGCAGAAACGGATAGCGAGTGGGATGGATACCAACACGAATAAAGACACAACGGTTGAGCCTAAAGGTGGGAGTGATGAGGAGGATCTGGTTGGGCAGGAGGATGAGAAGTCATGGAAGCAGAGGATGGAGGCTCAGCAGGCGGGAGAGGATCTGGTGGATGATAGTAAGAAGTATGGTGTTGCTATGGGAGAAGAGCCGCATGCGGTGCATAGTAGGTTGTTGACTAAGAAACAACTGTCGGATATGGCATGGGGAGTGCGGGAGTTGAGCAAGAGACTGGGGAGCATCAGGTTAAAGCTCAAGGTCAAGACTGTGTTTCTTCTGACCAAAGCTCATGATGAGACGTTGATTGGGAATACGAGGGAGGTAGCTAGGTGGTTATTGAGTCCCGAACGGGAGGTCAAATACACGGTGTGGGTGGAGGACAATTTGAAGGAGAACAAGAAGTTCAACGCAAAGGGATTACTCGAAGAACTGGAGGTGGAATACGCACGGAATGCGGACTCGTACAAAGATGCACCAAAACCAGAGAAGCGGTTACGATACTGGAAGAACGACATGTGCAGGACGAGACCTCACACTTTTGACTTCGTGGTAACTCTAGGAGGCGATGGAACGGTGCTCTATGCCAGTTGGCTGTTCCAGCGGATCGTACCTCCTGTACTGAGCTTTGCTTTAGGAAGCCTGGGTTTCTTGACGAAGTTTGATTATGATGAGTTTCAAGATACCCTTACGAAGGCGTTCAAGGATGGTGTGACGATTAGTTTAAGGCTTAGATTTGAGGGTACGGTAATGAGGAGTCGAAAGAGGAAGAAGCTCAGAGAAAATGGAGAGGCGGGACAGAAAGAGGAAGAAGAAGATGCGGAAGACACTAATGAACGCCGAGATCTGGTTGAGGAATTGGTGGGTGAGGAGAAAGAAGATGAGAGGACACATCGACCAGACGGCACATATGAGATCTTGAACGACATCGTCGTTGATCGTGGTCCCAATCCAAGTAAGTTCTTGTCTCTCCCAACAAATATATTTCTCTAACAACCGTACAGCAATGTCCTCAACCGAAATCTTCGGTGACGATGAACACTTCACTTCTGTTCAAGCAGATGGCGTCTGCGTCGCAACCCCCACCGGCTCAACAGCCTACAACCTCGCCGCAGGCGGCTCGCTCTGCCATCCCGAAAACCCCGTCATCCTCGTAACCGCAATCTGCGCTCACACACTCTCCTTCCGACCCATCATCCTCCCCGACACTATTGTCCTCCGCGTCGGTGTACCGTACGATGCCAGAACAAGCAGTTGGGCAAGCTTCGACGGACGAGAAAGAGTTGAGTTGCGGCCGGGTGATTATGTTACCATCAGTGCGAGTAGGTTTCCGTTTGCGAATGTGATGCCACAGGGTAGGAGGAGTGAAGATTGGGTTAATAGCATTTGTGGGAAGTTGGGATGGAATACGAGGCAGAGGCAGAAGAGCTACAAGGAATGGAGTTCATAGGTGAGTGATAGAGAACAACGAGAGTAGAGTTGGGATCGTAAAAATAAAAGGACAATTCTACATATTGTCACTCTCCTTGTGCTTCAACATGTTATTTCTAAGGAGTAAGCATTCTTGCAGACTAGAACTTGAACTTCTAAAGGAGGTGAAGCAGCTAGGCTCGAGCTTGGATATGATTCAAGTATCGCAGCTTGCTTGGGGTTTGAGTATGTATAAGTCTGCCTTTCGTGGATGGTCTTCAAATCCATATCCGACTCCGGCGGTACCTCCATTATATCTCATTCCGTGATCGTTTGGTCATAGTGTAAACATTGGATTCTCTATCATGATGAGAGATCACCTTCACCTTAATACGTGAGAAGGTCCTATTTGCGTTCACAATGTTCGTTATTCAGGTACCTGCTTGCTCTCACCTGTTGGAAGTTCGACTATGCTATAAAATTTCGCAGGGCAATTGAATTGAGACTCTTTAAAGCTCTTTTAACTAGGATATGCTTCTCCGTATAGTATACATAACTTCAATTTTGAACAGAATAGAAGACTGAAGTAAGAAATATATCCCCTGAGGAATGGCATGGAAGGCGAATGACTTCATAATTTACAGTGATTTTCCTTTGCTTCACATCAAAATGAGAACACAAAGTTGTAAAATACGACAGATCCATTACAGTTCTCTGAATTAACATCGCATACTTTTAGGGAACAAGTAAAGAATTCTTTTCGATCCCGTGAATCCAGCCCAGCTGTGAAGCATGAACCTTTCGAAGCCGCAGACCAGGGAGGCCATAACCTAGTAGCCCCATTGCTCCTTACGAGAAGCAATGTCAGTCACAGACTCCCGCTATATGTATCCTAAAAGTTCGCAGATTCTATATCTAAAAAATATTATAACTCTGCTACTTGTTCCTCGACCCCCAGCTAATGCTTCATGCGTTCTCCCAGAAGGACTTGTGAAGTTTCCAATCGTCTCTCTGACACTCCTTCCGCAATATAATGCACTCTGGCATTTGGTACAATGGAGAAGCTCGCTTGTTTTCGAGGATTTGACCGCACTAGACTTCGGGCACCGCGTATGGGCGCGTTAGTACCCAGGTTTTAGAGTGAGGTAGTTGGCTCGTAGGAAGACATACGCCGTAGTTAGACCATATCATCATATCCGGATTCTTCGTTCTCCGTTCCTGTGCCTTCTCCATACCCCCCTTCATTTCGAACAGCCTCCCGAGGTTGTCTTGTGTGCACGTGGCATCGATATCCCGAACAGAAGAACAAATGACATTAGCAGCCTCCAACATTTGTTGAGCCTTGTCCAACTGTCACATCTTGAGATAAAGTTCTGGGAGGAGATTCTTCGTAACAGTTACCGGGATAGAGCTCTCCCCACCGCTAGCAATCTTCAATCTAAGGGCTTCGCTTAAGAACCTACGAATGATGATATTTCTTTTCTTTGCTTTGTTCATCTCCCAAGGATATATTGTGCCGTCTGTACAGATGTTTCCAAGAAGTATGGAAAATCTGACATCGACGAAACTGCTAGATTAGGAAGCATCGCACCTTCCAAGATTGTGACGGATGCCAATACTGACAACGAGGGTACCTTGTCGGCCGTTTTGAAGTGTTGATTGAACTTTCTTCCAATCGCCATACTTCTGGTCGGTTTTCGGAGACTTCTCCAACCTCTCACGGATACCTGCTCGTACTTGAGCATGTCTCCGCTCACGTGGCACACTATCACCAGCATCATTTCGGGGACATACGTGGAGACATTTCGTTCTTCAAAGGAAAGATGGTGTATAAAATCAAACCACATTCCTTCATCTGAATTTCAATGTAACTAAAGTCTTTCCCTAAAAAAAACAACTTTCGCTACCATCTAAGATCTCAATCAACAATGGCTTCTCATAATTTCTACAACGCTCACGCCAATAATTATGATCGCATGACAAGCGGTGGTAGTCTTGGCATTGCTAAGCAAGCCATCGCCATGCTTCCAGTCCCTGTCAAGAGGTCATCGTACGTCCTCGACAATGCATGCGGTACTGGTATCGTCTCTGAAGTCCTCAAGTCTCAATGCTCCTCAGTTCATATTATGGGTGCAGATTTGGCTTCTGGTATGCTCGAGATCTACAAGAGCACAGCCAAGCAATTTGGCTGGGAGAATATCGACACTATGGTTCAAGATGTCCGGAATTTGAATGAGATCCAGGACGAGACGTTCAGTCATGTTATTACTAACATGGGGTTCGCACTTAACGTGGATGGTTTTGTCTGGACCTAGACGAGCTGCGAAGGAGATGTACAGGGTGCTGAAGCCTGGTGGAGTTGCCATTGTGACAACTTGGTATCGTGAGTTCTTCCACTCTCCTTCAATGCTTCCAGAATTGACAAGAAAACAGAGCGTAATTTCGAAAAAGCTTTGGAAGCAACAATCAGGACCATTCGTCCCAACGAGGAACCTTTCACCTGAAAAGCTCCTATTGAATGGGGTAAAGGTTGGTGGTTGATGAAGATGCTTGATGAAGGCGGATTCGATGCCGACGTTGAAATCAAATTGGTAGAGGGAGGGATGCAGACCGCAGGTCTGGACGAACTTGTTGAGAACTTGATGTTCTTCAAAGATATGTTTTTCAAGACTACAGCGAGGAGGAGGTGAAGCGGTTGCCGGCGGTGATCAGGAAGGAGATCAGTAGCTCACCTGGTTATCATGAGGGCGAGAATGGAGTAGGCGTCAAGATGATTGCCTGGATTGGGGTTGCTGTGAAGAAATAAGCTCAAATCGTGTATTCAGACTGGAACTTTTCAGATATGAATGCAAGATTCGAGCCGCTCGGCTTTTCATCAACCTCCACTAGCGTTAATTCTTGATAAGCTCAGAGACTAACGCGATTGAAAGAATCATATAATTTGTGTGAGACGTAACAGAAATATATGAGGCACAACTGCAACTTATATAGTATACAAGAAATAGAGATTTGTCTCATCGACGCAGAATTTTTCATTGGGGTTGGGAGAATGAGGATGTCTTGCCACTTTAACGAAGTGCAATAAATGGGTGAACGCTGCCGCATTGCTAAAGCGGCATGACTCCTGATAATTCTGGAGTTCTGCGAACCTCGAAATTCAAGACCTCTTTTGAGGTCCTTGACAACAATAAAATGCCTCCACGACTCCCCTCGCTCACGGCATCATGCCGGATAGCGTCTACATCTCAGATGCCCTTGGCTGCATTCTCGGTCCCCTTCATGCAAGCGCGCAATGCCTCGATTCTCGCGAACTTGTCCGATAACTCAGGAGCTTACAATAAGCGCATACGACGTGGTCGAGGTCCATCGTCAGGGAAGGGAAAAACATCAGGAAGAGGTCAGAAGGGTCAGAAAGCACATGGAAAAGTGCCTGCGCGATTCCAGGGTGGCCAGACACCTCAGGATATCGTTCATCACCAAAGAGGGTTCGAGAACCAGTATGTTGATTACCCTCTCTCTAATCTGCTGTTGACTGGTTGCTCACGTATAAATTAGCTTTTCTCTCGATATGTCCCCTATCAATCTGGACCGAATACAATCGTGGATAGATCAAGGCCGACTTGATCCTACCAAACCCATCGGTTTGAGAGAGCTGGCCAAATCACGGTGTCTTCATGGCATCAAGGACGGAGTGAAGCTGTTAGCACGAGGGAAGGGAGAGCTGAAGACACCAATTAACATTCTGATTTCTCGTGCATCTGCCGAAGCTATTGCAGCGGTTGAAGCAGTCGGCGGGAAAGTTACGACCAGATATTATACCAAGGATTCGATTAAGAGGTTGCTGAAGGGAGAATCGGAAAACAGCTTCATACCATTAAGTCTGGCGCCTGCTGGCGAATCTCCTATCTTGAATGCATTGGCATCTGGATCGCCATACAAGTATCGGTTACCCGATCCAACGAGTCGAAAGGATCTGGAGTATTATCGAGATGCTGCAAAACGAGGATATTTGAGCCATTTGGTTGAGGATGGCCATGGCCCCAGTCTGTTCTTCAAGACTCCAGGGACAGGCACACGCAGGAAGACGAAGAAGCCCGGAGCAGCGGCAGCTACTGGAGAGAGCAACAATTTATGGTAGACGGGCTACAACATTGTATATTATTGTGCAAAAACTCTAAGCTTTGGGAGATTGGGGGATTGAAGGGGCTCTGATGAAGTTGAAAGTCTAGCCGAGCTTGGATCACCTCACCCTCAAGTTTCCTCAATGCGGCCAATTAGTAAGTCGCTGTTGTGATGCCATGTTGAGAACACTGACCTGATGGGGCTCGAATGGGGAGAAGAAGCTCTCATATGTCCAAAAATTTACGTTCCAAATGTATTAATTCAGCCGAGAATTCTGTCAATGAAGCAAGTTCTGCTTTGTCCCCGTTTTCTAAGTGTTGTCTACTTCTGCGATCTCACGCTAGCAGTCGCGAATTTTGCTTCTCGACTTCTTGTACATGAGTCCTGTCTCTGTTTCTCAACCTGAGTGACCTTGTCCTGAATTTCGGGGTTACATGGACTAGAGATGTTTACCTATTTTTATGACGAAATTTCACGGAGCCGTTTTGTACCGTCTAACTATACCGAGATAGGTTTTTGTTGCAAACTGTGCGGTGTGTGTAATTATCGCACCCGGAGCTCAAGTTAAGGAAGGATCTGAGAGAAATAAGGCAAGCTGCTTCTTAGATTCGTGAAATCTCTTCCTATTTAGATCACGAACTCTACTCACCTTCACTTGAAATTGTCAGCTAGATGGAGGGACGTTTGTTATATGATTAATACGAGAGAGATTGTTTCGTTGTATTCTCAAGTTCCATCTACTTTTCATACCGGGACTAAAGAAGTACAGGCTTCTTCGACGTCTAGAACTCCTACATCTGTTGAGATGGGAGGGGAAGACAAGCTCTATATGGCGTGGACGGCTCATTTCATGCTGAAGACTGTACACAAATTCCTATACCTACTACGATTTTCGATTGATAATTGAGAGTACTTAATGGGAGGATTCGGAATGAGAAACAAGGTGTGTAATAAGAAGCGCTCGTTCAATTACGATAGCAGCAGATTATCACGAGGACGAGAAAGGGCACACTCAATGCTATCCTGTACACGACGGGTATTGAAGAGATGACACACTAACTGTTAAGTTCAGCAAGCCAAAGATTTGCTTTTGGTGGTTTACGATGATGGAAGAAGTAGGCTACAGAGTGTGCTATGCTAGGAATTGTTGTAGGAATACTGGAAATGAATTCAAGGAATGCATTGATACAACGTAATTCCTTAGAAGCACTTGTTCTAATCTTACAAAAATCGGCATCAAGATACTATGAACTAATGACTCTGACTCTAACTTAGAAGCAGGATAAGAAATGAATAACCTTAGAGTTGCAGTTCGGGAAGGATAGTATTCATTAGTCGATTCGACCTGATTCCTTATTTGGCATACTCTCTAATTTAGGTCCTGATGAATAATTTTCTGTACCTTCCGTCTCTCTATTCTGGTATTAAAGCACGAGGTGATGTTACAGGGATCATGCTCTAGCGCAACTAGAAACCTTGGCTGGAGCTTCATTGTGAGCTTCTACCAACAACCCACTATTCATGGACGTGATAAAGTCCTCCCGTGTGTCGCCGCCTTTATAATTCTATTTGTACATAATCTGCAGCCTTTTGTGACGATTCAGCGCAATGTCACTCTTCGGGGATGAGGTCTCCATTCCAGCATCCAAGTCTCGAGTATCTCTATTCAATGACGACCAAGCAACACCGGGCTCGAAATCGTCCTTGTTTGACGACGACAATGGTCCTTCTCCATGGGGACTTCCGACTCCAAAGAAAGCTGGTCGGGGAGAATTGATCAAGAATCTGCTGCCAGCTTCAGATGTTCCCGATAGTTACATTGATATATTCGACAACATCATCAAGGATGGCGATAGCTCAGCAGGAAAGATCAGTGCTGCTGGCGTAACAAGGATTCTCAGTGCAGGCAAACTCTCCGCAGACGATCAAAGCCGCATTGTGAGCATTGTGAGTTCTGGCGGGCAACTTTCCGATCTCTCTAGGAACGAAGCCAACGTCCTATTCGCTCTCATTGGGTTGGCGCAAGAGCACGAAGACATTACTCTCGATAGTGTGGACGAGCGCCGAAAGAGTACGTGCTTTTTCTTAGACTGAGACCTGTAGAATTGCGCTCACTCTTATAACAGATCTGCCAGAACCCAACCTCCCAAGTCTATCTTCTCAGCGCGCATTCGCTGGTGTTGAAGACCTAGCAGCGAAACCACCTCAAAGCCCAAATACGCCTCCTCCAGCGCCCGTCACCGCTTCGCCCGAGCGACCGCGTACAATGAAGAGAGATTCCCTGGAGTTCCCGGAGGCAGATCCTTGGGGTAGTCCAGCGTTGCATAGAGGTCATAATCACGAAGCTGTCCCACAAACCAATGGCACACCAAAGCAGATAAATGGAGGGAGGGAACCAAGAAGAACTACGAGCAATTTCACAACCACATCCACGGAAGGCTCGAACGGGAGATCTAGTCAACCGCCCGAGGATCAATCTGCTCCTGTGAGTGGTGTCTGGGGCTCGTACGACGGAAGCTCGAGTGCGCCCTTCAGACCCTCTGAGGACACTACAATTGGGGAAGGCAGCTACGATGGGTCGGGAGGTGGAGGTGACCGTCCAGCGCCCGAACTCAGTCGATCCTTTGGTGGTGGTAGAATTACCACTAGTGGACCAGAAGAGACAATAGTCATAACTCTGCTGCCTGAGAAAGAGGGGATGTTCATGTTTCAGCATCATAATTACCAGGTTGCTAGTGCCCGTCGAGGAAGCAAGGTCGTGAGGCGGTATAGCGACTTTGTCTGGCTCCTCGATTGCTTACACAAACGATTTCCATTCAGAGTATTACCACTTCTGCCACCCAAGAGAGTTGGAGGTACGTACTTTTTTTCTCTCCATCCCGTCCCTGGACTAGTTCTTTCCTCTCAGCAATGCTGTTTCTCCTTGCGGGGCTTTTCCACTGAAAGCCCTCATATTAAGGGTACTGTCACCGGCAGAGACGAGGAGTGTCTCGAAAATTTTGATAATTCAAGGCTGCTGGCCTTATATCACTCATATGCTATGGTTATGTATGCAAGTTTTGACTCATCACAGTAAATGGGAACCATCTCGCGGCCGATAGCACGTTTATCGAGAAGAGAAGAAGAGGTCTTGCACGGTTTGCAAATGCACTGGTCCGCCATCCTGTGCTTAGTCAAGAACAATTGGTCATCATGTTCTTGACAGTCCCTACAGTAAGTCAGCCCTTATGCTTGAGCAAGAAGTGCTTGGGCTAAGTCCAAGCTAATCAGTACCAGGAGCTTGCTGTATGGCGCAAGCAAGCGACAATATCAGTGCAAGAAGAGTTTACCGGGAAATCACTTCCCCCTGGACTTGAGGACTCTCTGCCTCCGACCCTGAATGATCTGTTTGATAGGACTCGCACTGGTGTCCGTCGATCTGCTGAGATTTACATCAACCTTTGCAATCTTACGGATCGACTCGTAAAGCGCAATGAAGGCCTTGCCGCAGATCATCTGCGATTATCATTATCCTTGCAGTCATTGGCAGACGCATCAGAGGATACCTATGCTACAGATACAAATGACTGCCCTCTTCTCAATGAAGGTCTCCATGCTACCGCGAAGCACATTTCAAACAGCCAGAGTCTTCTGGAAGACGAGGCCAGAGCTTGGGATCTAGGTGTTCTGGAGGACATGAAGAGACAACGTGACTCGCTGGTCAGCGTTAAGGATATGTTTGATAGAAGGGATCGATACGACAAAGACAATATCCCTGCTTTGGAACGAAGGATCCAGAACAATGAGAACAAGCTTATTGCCATTCGTTCAAAGCCCGACGTTAAGCCAGGGGAGATTGAAAAGGTGACCGAGGCCATAATCAAGGTAAGTCGATAAATATGTATGTATGTTCACAGCTCTGATAGTCATCTAGGACAAGCAGTCAATCGTGGCGCAACATGCTCGTGGCGTTTTCGTAAAAGAATGCATCCGGGACGAGCTGGTCTACTTCCAGTCAACGCAATATCATGTCAGCAGGACACATCAGGATTGGGCGCAGGAGCGTGTAAAGTATTCCGAGCTCCAGGCGGATAATTGGAAGCAGCTCCACGACGAACTCGAGAGCATGCCAATTGGTGAGTAAGATATATTTGGAATGGTTGATTGGCGTTGGGGCGTCATTTCATCTGCTTCGTACCGTTGCATTGCGTAGTGAATAGCGCGGTCTTTGATTTGGGAAACAGTGATTGTCCGTTCGATGAGCGTTGTACACATAGGATTCACCGAGAGATAATTGATTAGGAGATGTTGATGCCTCTTCCACCAATCAAATTTTCAAACAGAAACTCAACTATCAGCGACTTCGGTCTGTAACAGAATCCATGTGCCTTCTTCCGCTCTGAGAACCTTCGCCTCAGACATCCGAGCCCCCTTTCTTTGATAACCCCGCCCTTAGCGCCGCCTCGCTTATGATAGAGGAAGGCTGTCACCGATTTCAACTTCCCCAAGTCGCGACCTTCCAACACGTTCTCCGCAAACTCGATCTTTGACTTCCTGCCTATACACAAAAACCGGCTGTCAAGAAAGCGGTCGTAACCATGTCTTCCAAAGCCACCCAGAAGGCACTCCAGAACCAGTTTACGCAGATTACGGGCACGCCAGAAAAGACGGCGTTGAGGGTGAGTTGATCGCCTGAACATCCCAGAAAGTGGAGCGCAGCTAACTATGATGGTATCCTCAGTACTTGAAGGCTTCCAACTGGAAATTAGATCAGGCTGTCAATAGGTAAGCCATTTCTTGTTTTCGCATGCTCGATCGGTTGGGCAGCGCTGGGTTCAGAACGATTCCGCTCTCAAACCTCGAATCCTATCGGCCAAGGAAACTTCGAATCGCACAAGACGAACATCGCTGTTGGATCAAAAATGCAGAAGAGTTTGACTACTACCGATCGGTGAGGATGATACATATGCATACATGGAATATCTACGCTCGCCATAATGGGAGGGCAATTACTTTCGGCGGAGGGTCTCCATAAAGCCTGGTGGTAGGAATGGCATGTCGATTTGGCCTGGTAGTCGCTGCCGTTGTCCTACATTTCCAAACATTTACCCGCAAAAGCGGCGCTGCCATGGCAAAGCTTTGTCTGGTTAGATCTGCGAACGAGAAGTCTGACAACACCAGAAGCTCGCGAGTGTCGATTTTGATTATTCAGACCCCCGATCTTCTTGCAGCCCTGGACAGATACCCCATACTCTACGCACTGAACGAGACTGCTGCAAACTGCGTGAAATGCAAAAGCTGACTGGGACTGTCAATAGTTACTTTGGTGGAAGCGACCAAGCTCCGGCTGCGAGAGACAAGGATGTGTTGGGCAAGCTGTTTGAGAAGTATCGAGGTCAGTTTAAACCCAGGCTGTACGGTCTCAGTCATAAGCTAACCATCCACCAGCATCAACCGACGAGAAGGACACAGTAGGCGTTGATGGTGCAATGACCTACCTTACCGATCTGGGCGTCAACATAGAGAATGCTGAGATGCTAGTCGTACTCGAGATTATCCAGGCGCCTTACGTGGGAGAGTTGTCAAAACAAGGATTTGTCGATGGCTGGACTGCTATTGGGTAAGGATCACATGTCCATGTTCGATACCATTGTGCTAATTCACGTGTAGGTGTGATACTCTCTCGAAGCAAAAGTCTTTTGTGGCTGGCCAAATCAAGAGCCTGAAGTCTGATCTTGCTCTGTTCAAGAGAGTCTACAAACACACCTTCGTCTGTGCCAAAGATAAAGGCCAGAAGGCACTAGCTCTCGAGAATGCTTTAGTGTATTGGGAGCTCCTGTTCAGCCCTCCTGGAAGGTCATGGGTTACCCGTTCTACTAACTGGGCAGTTCTCTGGGCGGAGTTCTTGAATGCTAAGTGGACAAAGTCCGTCAACAAGGACATGTGGAACCAGACCTTCGTCTTCTTCGAGAAGACCATGGAGGATGAGAGTTTGAGTTTTTGGAGCGAGGATGGTGCATGGCCAGGTGTTATCGATGAGTTCGTTGCCTACACCAAAGAGAAGAGAGGAGATGTTCCAGACACGATGGAGACTGACTAGAGAATGCGAGAGAACACTTTGCGAGCACCTTTTTTTGCTGAAATCTCCTTATTCTCAGCGGGCTGCACGTGGACGGAGTTTAGGTAACACCTGGGATTAGATTTGCATTCAGAGCGATTTATGCCATCAAACCACTGATGTAATGGATTGAGAATGTGTTCATACAAGTGAAGCGTGTTTGGACCATGTCGATATGTAGGCCCGAATCTCAAAACCATCCTGCTTGCGCCATGCAATGTTGCCATAATATACATTCCATCCAACCATCCTCCTTCACCATCTTGACCCTTCCTTCCATGGTATCGAGCTTCCCAATTTACTTATACTCTCCAATGTGCCATCACCAAGCTTTACAGTGCTGAATTTGATCATTCGAGGATCCAAACCCAAAGTCATTCTCACATCGTCCTGTATCTTGCTCGAGGCGTCGTATCGCATGATGAAATAGTGGCCATCAGTGTACTGCGCTTGATGCTTTCGGGTCTTCTTTGGCAGACTCCAGACTCCCCAATTATTCAGTGCTCGTATCGTTCCACCGTTTCGAAGGATGAGAGAACCTGCTGTGCGGGCGATTCTGCTTCCATCAGTCTATGGTCTAGGGGGAAGGTTGGGGGAGTTGTACTCTTTGACCTCTGCGAGGTTGCCTGGCCGGACCTGTGGGTTGTAAGTATACCGATTGTCTGATAAATTGAAAGTACTTACAACTGCGATGAGCTCGTACAACATTTTGCCCGTGAATTCGATTTTCTTGATGCTGCTCCAGTTGATGAGTGTCTGTCGAGCCTTAAGGTTTTGGCGCTAAAATGCGGCCGCTTAAAATTTGGTGGAGTTCGCACGATTACAATCGCGATAAGAAAAAATATTGAACGCTTTCGAAAAGAACGACAATTTTCCTGACGTTTTCCACGGCGCAGATAAATTTTCGGACTACTTAGTATCATGTCGAAAAGGAGAGCGGAAGATCAGGAAAATGTTGGCGTGCCGCTGAAGGGTGGAGAGCGGCCAGAAAAGTCAGCGTTCGAGGACGAGGTGGGAGAGTTTGAGGACGAATTCGAGGACGAATATGAGAGTGAGGATGAGATATTGGAGGCGGGAGTTGATGGCAGACCTGATGCAGAAAGGGAAGCAGATGAGAAAGCTGGTGAGTATACATGAAAGTGTTTCTATCAGTTGGCGCATAGTTGTGGATTTTTGCTAATGTTATACTAGAAGCTATGGACGTTGACCAGCAGGCTTTCATTGTTGGCAGGAATAAATTGGAACCAGGTCAGACTCTGGCGCCAGATCTGTCAACATACGAAATGCTTCACGCGCTGAGTACTCCTTGGCCGTGCCTTTCCTTCGATATTATTAAAGACAGCTTGGGTGATAATCGGAAAACATACCCCGCTACGATGTATGCTGTCGCGGGCACCCAGGCGGAAAGTAAGAGGGAGAAGGAGAATCAATTGATGGTCATGAAGTTCAGTGGGCTTAGCAGAATGGAACGAAACCACGGCGACGAAGATTCATCGGATGATGAGGACGAGGACGCAGACCCAATTCTCGAGTCCGCATCAATACCTTTCTCGTCAGCTACGAACCGGATACGTGCCCACCAAACTCCCGCTTCAGACTCTTCTCGACCTCCAACAACTTTGACGGCTTCAATGACAGGAGCAGGCCAAGTTCTCATCCATGATGTTACCCCTCATCTAGTGTCCTTTGATACTCCTGGAACAACAATTACACCTCAGCAAAACAAACCATTGTCAACCCTCCGAATGCACAAGTCGGAAGGATACGCAGTAGATTGGTCACCTCTTGTGTCAACTGGAAAGCTTTTGACTGGAGATAATGAAGGAAAGATATATGTCACCACAAGAACAGCTGGCGAGGGTTGGGCTACAGACTCCCGTCCATTTGCTGGCCACGAAGGAAGCGTCGAAGAACTGCAATGGAGCCCTTCGGAACGAAATGTTTTTGCCTCGGCGTCGAGTGATGGTGCTATCAAAGTTTGGGATGTCCGAAGCAAGAGCAGAACAGCAGCACTGAGTGTCCAAGTCAGCAATACGGATGTGAACGTGATGTCTTGGTCTCACCAGACCTCGCATCTCCTCGCCTCGGGAGCTGACGATGGAGTTTGGGCAGTCTGGGATCTGCGTCAGTGGAAACCTAACTCCGCCTCATCTGCACCAGCGAAGCCGGCTCCAGTTGCAAGTTTCAACTTCCATAAGGAGCAGATTACTAGTGTGGAATGGCATCCGACGGATGACAGTATCGTGGCAGTTGCTGCAGGTGACGATACCCTGACTTTATGGGATCTTGCCGTGGAATTGGATGACGAGGAGAGCAAGGATACTGGTGGTGTGACGGAGGTGCCTCCACAATTGTTGTTCGTCCATTATATGGAGAAGGTGAAGGAGCTCCATTTCCATCCACAAATACCCGGTTGTTTAGTTGGTACTGGAGAAGCCTTCAATGTGTTTAAGACCATCAGCGTTTAGAATGAAACACGGCTGGCAAACTCCCGCCCAATAATACCTTTCTCGTATTGTCACTGGCTCGCAGTGGCTTAAAGGAGCGATACACCGATGTACCAAAAAGCCGAGGACAATCATCGGGACATGAGAGCCGGAGATCTAAGTAGGATGTAACTGAAGTGCCATCAGAGGTTGCAAGAGGTCCGTTTTCTACTGTCAACAATTTCCCTTTAGTGTCGGGACACCTTATTAGTAGTGCTTTGTTCTGTGTCTCCCGACCTCGACACCGGAAGACTGGCGGATTTGGGGGCCAGATTCCCAGCTCCATCTTCCACAGAGCTACACGTGATTGGGCTCTTCTAGGCAAGCAAGCAAGTGCCAGTCGTGTTGGGCAGGTGAGATGTCTCATGCATCAGACCACGAATGGACAGAGATGACCGTGTGGAATAGAGACAAGTCATTACTCTCAGTCATCAATTCCTCCGCAGATACTGTCGACAGACAAGATCGGAAGTGGCCGGAATTCTCCAAAACGCCCCCCTCGGCCCTTCAATCTGAATGCTAGGACAAAAATGCCTCGAAAGTTTCAGAAGATGAACAGCGGTGGAACAGTCTAGGACATCGAGAGAAAGTTTTCCAACTTTTCCACCAGCGTTCTAAAGTTTCATCGACTCGTCCTTTTCTGAAAATATATAAAAAGTCCCCAGAAAAAAAATAAGGGTCGTATTTCCCCTCATCTGGGCAACCAAAACATTTCCCCGGTCTAACTAGGTTCCGAATGTTAATGCGCCCGACGACTCTCCCCTGAGCATTTTCGGAAGATCGCGTGCTCGTCGCCAGGCCTCTCAGCCTCTCAGAGAATTTTTTTTTTTTTTGCAGGCAAAAGCGCCAGTCAGCCTCATCGAAACGTAAAAATTTGATCAAAGAAGCGATATGGCAAGTCTTGCCCAATGCAATGCCTAAAAGCGGTAAGCTACTCATTCGCCGAGCGTGACATCGAGGCGAGCATGCCTGCTTCGCCAATAGGAAGGGCTGCGACAAAATGATTTAGAGGCACTCGTGATCATCATCTTTTAGGTGATCCAGGGATCTGGTTGGCTAAGCGCAGGCTGCAGGGCTCCCTGTAAAAAACTGTTTCCCCGCAAGTCCATCGCTGTGGAAGTGCGGGATGAGATGAGGGCCAAGTCTAGTCTGGTGGACTCCAACTGTTCCACCTTGTTTTGCCCCATAGTTCCATAAGCCTCCTCCTTCTCCTCTTCTTCTCGATTATTTCTCCTTTCGTAATTTTGGTATCGGGTTAGAAGAAACACCTGCCAGAGCTGCACTTACAAACCACATCAATATCACTAATGTCAGTTCGAGCATTAGTCTTCGTCTTCGTGGAGGAGATGAAAACGCCTATCTAATGGGGCTTTGGACAACAACACGGATTACGACACGACCACACGTGAGCATGATACACATCTTCGGCAGCAAAGAGTCCGCTACAGAAACTTTTACTTTCACGTTCTCGGCCGGGTCCTCCTTGAAATTGTCCTTCGACTGGCCATTGTCCTCCCCACCACCTCTGAACCGTCCATTTAAGCGTCGACGAGCACTGTCGGATGTGGATGGTGAAGGAAAAGAGGCCAGAAAGAAGAGACGCCTTCGGTTGCAGCTTATTACTTCCCGTTTGAGCGCCAGGTTCTCTGAACCGGCCACGAACATTGGTACCAACCGTGGCCTCTCCAAGATCTCAGTCTGGGCGAAAAACAAAGCGCTCGGCAAGAACGTGCTTAGGAAGGCCGCTATCATGAACCGAATTCGAAGGAGGATGGACACAGCAAAGGATTTAATGCGTGTTGAGCAAGAGAGAACCAGAGAACTATCGCTCCGAGAGGTCGTCCTTCAGAAACCTCGATGTCTTGACTTTCCTCTTCCGCCTTCACCACTAGGCTTGTCGAACTACGACGCTTTGGACTTGGAAGACGACGTATACGACCATGAAGATGACGAGAACGCCGACAATGTCTCTGCTATCTATAGCGATTTCAACATCATGAATCCCACGACGAGCATCGAGGGGGACGACTATGCGTATCTCGATGCGTTGGACGGCATCTCTCCAGAAGACCTGCCAGATACACCACCTGCACTACCCGAAGAAAGTATCGCTGAGATGTTAAGAGAGGATAGCAGAGGGGAGAGTATCTTTGTGCAGGTCAGGGAATGACCTTGCTATCAAGGGGAATGTGTGGGCGAGGCAGTCATGTCCTAGTATCTCTGAATACAAGCACACAGAGTGGGGCTAGAATGTCCCTCACTATGAGAATGCTTTTCGATGTGAAAAGTGTTGTTTCAGACGCAGATCATCCAAGACAAGCTACCACGAAGGAGAGCGTATGTTGAAGGTGGAGGTGGGGGCTTTGTGAAATCATGAATTTTGTATTGGATAATATTGCATTGCATGGCACTGGTCCCAGAAAATTGTACGGTCAGGCTGGGTCATCGGACAGGAAGGAAGCACAAGGTGCATCATGGTTGCTGGAGTTTTCTGCTTCTATCCGCTGCAATATCGCACATGGCCTGTGTTCCATGTGAATCAGATTATAATCAAGTTTTTCAAAACTGCATCTTACCTTGAGACCTTCTGCTCTTTCCAACTTGATGTCTCCTCTGTTGATTCTCGAACGCATATTCTCCATGATGATCGGCCGAGACCTTCCATTGACGAAGACACTGCAGTGACATCAGCACACCTACTTGGTATGGATGAGAGGGCAAGCTACACGTATTTGAGACCTGGAAATGTCCTTTCGTACTCAGCATTCAACTCTCTGAGCTTCGTTGCCTCTTCTTCTCCTCCAGTGTTCAGTTGTGCCTGTTCCGCTTGTGACTGAGCACTCTCGACCTTCTTCTCGCCAAGTCTTGGGTGGGCACCAAGAATTTGGTTGAGCCATTCTGTATCACTTGTAGAAGGGCTCTCAGACAACTCTGTCAATTGGACTCCAATACTAGCAATTAGATCGTTGTATGAATCGAATTTCTCTGTACGAAGCAGATCCAGTGACAGGTTTCGAAGGGCCTGACATGGCTCAAATAGTGCATCAAGGATAGCAGAGCGCTCGGTGGTAGAAAGCGAAGGGACTCTGACGATGGGTGGTAACTGAAAGCCCGGCATGTTCAAAAAGAGGGCAAGCACAGCACATAAACACAAATTCTAAGATGAGAAGGTTTTTGGGAGGGACGAGGACGTTGATAAAGTTGAGGGATTGAGATAACCCCCATATTTACTAGAGCTAAACGGGCCTAGCCTGATGGCTAGCTTCAAAATTTCCAGAACTTGCAGAAGTTCGAGATGCGCGCCTGAAGCTCGCTCGGAAACTCGACGTGATTGATTCAAGATGTTGTGCTCAAGTAAGTAGAAATACTGCCTTTCGCACGGCTGGACATATGCTAATAGACTATTCTTAGTATCTGGCGAAGCTCCGCAGCACCCTGTTGCTTCCTCGAAGTCAGGTAAGTTCGGCAGACGGCGCGTTGCGTAGAATGCTTGAGGCTGATGAATTGTAGGGAATGTCTTCGAAAAGCGCTTGATCGAGGCCTACATCACGGAGAATCACAAGGATCCTGTAAATGGGGAGGAACTCGAGATTACAGACCTCATCGACCTCAAGTCCACCAAGATTGTCACACCTCGACCTCCGACTCTTACATCCATCCCCTCACTTCTCTCGACCTTCCAGAACGAATGGGACTCTTTGGCGCTCGAATCTTTCACATTAAGACAGCAACTGCAGGAAACGAGACAAGAATTGGCGACGGCGCTGTATCAACATGACGCAGCAGTCAGAGTTATTGCACGATTGACTAAGGAGCGCGACGACGCTCGAGATGCGCTTTCGAAAGTTACTATCGGTGCCGGAGGCACAAACAATGGGGATGCAATGCAAATTGATAGCCAAGGCCTTCCTGAAGAGCTTGCTGCTAAGGTTGATGATACCCAAGAGAAGTATGTTCTAAAGCTTGCTCTTGATTGCCTCCCACTAACAGCATCAACAGACTTTCAAAGAGCCGCAGAAAGCGACCGGTACCAAAGGAATGGGCCGATTCGGAAGTTATTGGGAACTTTGGCGTTGCAACTCAATCGGAACCTCTATACCCAGGATGCACATCTCTCGCTGTTGATGCATCTGGTCAGTTGGCGATTGTAGGTGGAACCAACGGTGTTGCGGGCGTTTATTCTATCCCAGAAAACAAGGTCCAGCAGTCCTTCAAGGCAGGCAGCGCTGTCACGGATGCGGTCTGGTATGGAACACAGCCTGTGGTATCTACTTCCTCGGGTGCCGTTAAGGTTTTCGGAGACAGTGAGACTACCTTCACCTCACACGCAGGCAGTGCGAATGCTCTCGCATTGCACCCGAGTGGTGATATCCTTGCGTCTGTGGGTGTTGACAAGAGCTTTGTCTTCTACGATCTACCGGGAGGCAAAGCTGTAACTCAAGTCAACACAGATTCAGGTAAGATCCCAACCTATTTGAAATACTATATAGATGCTGACAATTTCACAGAGCTAACAACAGCGGCATTCCACCCGGATGGTCATCTATTCGCAGCTGGAGGTGCCGATGGGCAAATTAAGATGTTTCACGTGAAGACCGGCGAGAATGCTGCAAACTTTGAATTAGGAGGACCTGTCCAAGACATTACCTTCTCGGAAAATGGTATCTGGTTTGCCGCTGTTGCCAAGGGATCCAATAGCGTTGTTGTTTTCGATCTCCGAAAAGAAGGCAAGGCAGCAGAGGCGAAGATCTTGGAAATTGGTGGACAAGTCGATAGCATTCGATGGGACTATACTGGTCAATATCTTGCTGCTTCTGGGCCTAGTGGCCTTACCATCTCACAATATACCAAGTCATCGAAGTCATGGTCAGACGTCATTAGCACAGCGGTGCCAGCAACTGCAGTGGAATGGGGACTAGAAGCAAAGACCTTGATCACTGTCAATAGGGATGGCATTGTCACAGTGCTTGGATGAGGCTGGATACTTGGAGTTGGGGCTTTGAAATTCTTGGCCTGTGGCAAAAGAAAATCCGGACAGTTTCTTGGTACTGTAATTTTAGAAAACAAGCATCCGAAAGAATGTTGATGAACAGTGCAAATTTATGGGTGCATGAGCTTTCTAAGAATCTTTGGTTTTGTGAGTACCATTTGCGCCTGTCCTTGCAAATACAAAGAGATGACAGTACCTCATGGGCTGGGACATTCACGACCCTTTGTCAGCTAGTCGTCTGCAGGCGCCGCGGTTGCTATTTCTATCCAGGGTGGCTTCGGCGCCAAAAACCGTAGAATTTCCAACCAACAACAATATTCATCCTTTCTTTGATTTTGTCTCTGCACCATTGCGTGCGGCTGATTATTAATTGTACTCTAGATATCAAGAGCAGGCTGGAAGGTAGAAGTCTCTGTGAGGAGGCAAACGTCGGACTTAATCCGCGAAATGTCAAGCGAGAGCCGCTAACAGGGACTCTGATCTCACGTTCCGGAGCACTTCCACTTGAATATAAACAACACCACACTCACACTCATTGTATTTTTCGACTTACGTTGCCGGCAGAAGTCCCAGCGCACTTGGTGTATCTGGTTCCCAGAACGAGAGTTTCAGTCCTCTTCCGCAGTACTATGGATAGATGGCAGCCAGATCGCTCGCGCCACAAGGTATGAAGACCCACCTCAGTACACCACAGTCTTTTTGATGAAGGCTAATTCAATGTCCCTCACGACAGAGGACATTCACTGAGATGTCACACTCAGCTACGCTCTCGCCTTCACCTTTAAATTTCGGAGGCCCATCGGCGTCAAATTTCTTCCATGATTGCGAACCCTCCGCACCTTCCAACAACTTTCTCGAACGACGTCGAACCTCCCACCCTCACAACAACTCTCTGCGTGGTGCCTCTACAGACATGGCGGAAGCTTCGCACGCTGAGCGACCCAGACTCGAACACCGACAATCTCAAACAATCATCGATCTTACTGACGATGACGGACCTCCTGTACCACGGAACAATCGAACGGGCAATCGAGCCTCCAGACCTCCACAGCTTGGTAGAAGTGACACGGTCAGCCTGCGAGACTTGGTCGACCTCACAGCAGAAGATGAAGAAGTTATGATCACTGGGGCAAGACAACTACCTCCACCGCCGCCAAGTCGTGTACGACCCGCGCCTCAAAGAGCAGCGTCGCCACCTCTCTTCGTACAAGACCGACCACAGGCGGAACGACCTCCACCGAACAGACCTCTGCACGCCCATCATATCCATCGTGTATATGCTTCTCCTAATGCCATCGGCTTTTTCACCGGAGCGATCAATGATCTAGGAAATGCAGCCCATGATCTTTTCCGCCAAAGAATCTTCAATGATGCCAATTTCCACATGCTTGCCCACGATCAAGTCATGCCAGGGGCTTTAAACTACCAGCATGCGGCATTTGCAGAGCGGAAACCCGACCACGTTGCTCCGCCTGCCGTCTCAGAGGGCTTCACTCGATCACCCACGGATGTGGATGTGGTAGTTTGCCCAAGTTGTGAAGAAGAGTTGATACACCATAAGGATGTCGAGGGACCAGCTGTGAAGAAGGGTGGTAAGGCACCTTCGCGAAAAGATATGGAGGAGCATCCATTCTGGGTGGTCAAGGAGTGTGGTCATGTATGGTTGCCCAGTCTTCGTGAAATGCACTTGCTAACATTGTGTAGGTTTACTGCAACAGATGTTATCAGTTCCGCCAGCAGGCGGCAAAGCACCGACCCGACGTGAACTTTCCCGAGGTAGAGAAGGCTAATAGCAAGAAGACGAAGATCCTTACGTGTAACGTTGATGATTGCTCGAGCGATGTGAAGAGCAAGGACAAGTGGGTTGGCGTCTTCCTATAATCGATCTTACGGTACGGGAGCGAGACGCCGTCTTTCATATCTGCTTTTCGATTAACAGTACATACGGTTGCGGCATTGCGGTCACCTTTCTCATCAATTGCATTGCATGGATCAAGCATGGAGCTTAGCATGGCGTATCGGTGGGGCGCGAAGAATGGGTTTATGAATATGCATCATGGCGTTGGGCGGATTATTTTGAGGAATGGGGACATCGAAGGATACCATTTCAATGTTGCAGTGTATTATGGTGTAAGTAAACCAAATCAGCGAGTGTCTCTTGAGCAATGGAATTCGTCGCTTGCTATGCCTTTACATGCTTTTATGCTTCTCCTACAACGTCCCAACCTTTCTGAGACTTTCTGGCCCCCCGCCCCCTTCTCTCAATCACTTCCTGAGGGTAAGGCCCCTTATTAAATGACACTCCTCACTAGATTGACTTTCTCAGTCAAGGACAATCCTGGCCAAAATTATAATGTTTCATCGGAGCATGTCAGCCTCACTTGAACCCCTCGATTGTCCTGTTCAGGGTGGGACATTTTCTCAACGTAGAATATTCGAGTCTCTCTTCGGCTTCTATCTCAATCCTCTATGGTCTTGTTTTGCTGTCCTTGGTGTAGCGATGACTCCTCAATGAACATTACCTCGTTGAAAATTACGCTTCCATTATCTGTCAGAAATAAGAAAGTGATGGATTCCTCGTATATTGCTATAGCCTAGCAGATGTTTGGGGTGGCTGGCAACTTCATCAATAATGGTGGAGTCGAGAAACTTCGGCCATCTCGATCGCTCTTTCCCAGCTTGGTGCTGCCTCGGTCGCCTGCCCTCGTACTTTCCTCTTCCACACAACTGATTTATTTTATCCCAAACGATCACTTCTAGTTTTCTTCATCTTCATCTTCGGTTGACATCATTCAGATCACGTATTGGTATTCCAGACTCTTTCTGTATTGATACCATCCACACTGTGGTTCTCTACGAAGTTGTCGCTGCCTCCAAGTCACTTCATGATCAACTTTGTCAAGGTGACAAGCCCAGAAAACAGTCACCTTTCACGTTCTCGATCGCAATCATCCTTCACGTTCTCAATCGCACTGCACTCATACCCCACCCCGTTTTCTTGTCTTCCGCAAGATGGACGAAGAAGGCCGAGGCTCACCGCCCCCCTATGAGTATCCAGAAGCGGTCCTAGAGTCCAATCTAGAGCACGTTGCTAGAGTAGACCAGATCGGGAACATTACTGCCTACAGTGGAACGCAATACATCAACAACTATACCAATGTAGGATCCACAGCCACCCAACACATCGATGGAAACGCGGAGGTAGAGCGTTTGAGGCAACAACTCAGAGAGTCCCAGGTCAGAGAGCAGGCATACACTGCACAAGCAAGAGAAGCTGCGTACGCTGCAAACTTTAGATACGGTGTTCCAACTCTGAATGAGCTGATTGACAGGCTGGCCCCAGGCAGGAACCAGCGGTCAGGCGCTGCCAATCAAGGACAACATTCAAAGGCTTTTAGAGAGGTAAGTCTCCTGTTTGCAACCATTCTCCCGCCATGCTTCCCCAATAGCCTTTGCCGTTTTGGATTTCTGGAGAATACCGCGCGAGTCTATCATCATTGCAGAGAAGTATACTGACATTAATGGTCTGTTACTTAGGAGTGCATTGGCGGTGATCGCTTTGGGGAAAAGAATCACATGTACAATGATCCCATGGACATTGACCAGGACTACATTCCGATTCTTGATGTCTCTCAGAACCGTACTATAGAAGTTGGTGGGCATATATGGAATGCAACACGGTATGAGGTGATCTTCGGACGCCAATGTCCTCTTAATTCGGCGCGGAAGAACATTGTCGATAAAGAGACCGAGTAGATTCAGCACATGGAAAAGACTCGCCTCCCTGCATTACCTGCAAAGACATCAGGATACTCATTCACCCTGAGCAGGCCGTCCGTCTACGACATTCCCAACATCAGAATCTTCAGCGGCTTTGACAGCTCACTGAAGCCTATTAGGAAATTCTACCTCAAGGTAAGTTGGAGTAGTATCCATCATGTTACTCTTTCCTTTAGGTAAATTGTCCCAAAATTACAGGGACATCCTCCTCGGCTCTAAAAAAGGAGCAATGAAATGCCTTGGCTGACTCTAAGATCGTGGGATTTAGGTCTTTGCTGTCAATGACCAGGCCAACAGCCTTTCAAAGTTCAGGCAATTCAGCGCCCAACGCCGCGGTAGATGCCTCGCCGAACCCAACAAGCAAGGACAATCTATTTCCTTCTCCTACGTCGTTGGAAGGGATCGGGTATTATGCTCTTGGTGGTTCCCCGCCATGAATCCCAATACAATTCGCCGAGTTTTCCACGATCCTCGCTCTTTCTCATTGAAGATTCAGTGGGACACAGGTCGGACTTTGTACGCCCAGTTTCGTCCCATTCACTACAAAGTCTTCTGTCAACTACTCGGACTCAGCTGTGGTCACAACATGCGATCGAGTGGTAGAGACAAGGTAAATATGCGACCAAGCTCTAGGATCCCGAGAGCAGAGCTAACGCTTTCAAGGATCTCTCGAGCTGGACGTGCAAGCCTTATGAGAAAGGTCCATTCTAGATAAGTCAATCCCTAGATCATATCGTTTTCATTTGAATTGCGCGGAGGTCAAATATGATCTTCCGCCCTGGGATTGTAGTAGTGTGTTCATGAAGCTATGGAGGAATGAGAATTCGGGACAAAGCCAAGTACACAACAATATCAATAGAGGTGTTTGCGTGAAGTGTATAGATGGGACTGCGCTTCAAACTCTTTCAAGTAACATTGCTTTCGAGGTGGAGAGGGTTTGTCTCGGAAACCCACATTGTCAATCCAAATCAATTTGATGATGCTCTCAGGAAAACAGACATTCTCCCTCGGTATTCGTCTGATCTACTGCTTTCTAAGTCGGTTATTGTAATCCCGTAGGGGTAAAGAGAGTCCGTAGCGCCTTCCAGATACATTTTTCCTCCGCGCTAAATCACAGATAAAATCGGCAAACTCGACCTCATCCTAGATTTTTATCACACAACCCACAACTACTCTCCGGTGTTCTTAACATACGCGCCACCATGGCTTCCCATGACCTTGATGCGTATAGAAAGACGCTGCACGATATTGGAGCCGTACGTCGTCGACGCGAAAAGGAAGACTGCGCATTGAAGGAAAACTTCGAGCAGGACCAAGCCAAGCTAGAGACAGACAAGAAGGCGAAGCTACGCGTCTATGAACGAGACGCACAATCAACCGAGAAAGAGCTCGAGCAGGAAGAGTCCCTCAAGACTACAAACCTAGTCGCCCGTCATACAGCAGAATTGAATGGATTGGTAGCCCGTCACAAAACCGAGCGGGAAGCTAGAGATTCCGAGAAAGATGAGGTTATTCGCAAGCGGGCCAAAGAGGCTCAGCTTCAGAAGGATGGTTTGATTGGGATCTTCAAATCACGCGAAGATAAGCTTGTAGCAAAATTCAAGGAGGACCAGAGTGATCTCAAATTTAAGAGGGACGCTGAAGACAAGAAGAAGGCAGATAAGGCATACCAGGTAATTACGGCGAAATTGAAGGGGTTTGACAGAAACGAAAGCATACAATCACAACCTTCAAGTTCAATCCATTCGGATAATTCATAGCTAACACTGAGCAGTTTCTCCAGGAACAAAGTCGCATTGCGGAGGAGATTGGCAATCAACAGGCGCAACCGACATCACAGCCGTCGCAGGAATCGCAACCATCACAAGCTCTAAGTAGTGCGACTGCCGTACCACCTAGAGCTAATACACCAGGGGGCGAGAGAGGTAGGTCTCCGAGACGATCAAGGGGTCCGTCGCTAGGCCGTGGAAGAAACATATCACCATGGCGTTACCGAGACACTCCTCCAAGACTGTCAACAGCTAGATCACCTCCACGTCTTAGTTCACCGCCACCATACAGATCCGAGAGGCCAATCTACGACTCATACCGATCGTCTTACCGTGGAACGCCTGGGCATCATGATAACCCTTTTCATTACACCTCTTCGTACTCGCGTCCTCCAAGTCCAAGAAGAGGAGGATATATAGGCTTACCACGGCGTTCTCGTTCACCTCCACCATATTCTGGCCCTTCAGGTCATTCTGGTCTGTCCACTTCTTCTGGTCCACCGACTGGGCCTCGAAACTGGCGTCCTAGTTCTCCCAGTAGACGAGGGACATTCAACAATAATCGCTTCTTAGGACTTCAAAGCAACAAGCGAGGCCGAGATAAGGGAACCCCCAGCCCCCCAACTTCACTGGTCCAAGATCCGCAGAGCAAGCCGTCTTCAGTACTAACTGGACCGAGGGCAGATAGCCGTCCCGAGTACAAGAAACCTCGTCAGGAGAGAGATGGCTTTCAGCAGACCTTGGCATCGCGACCAGAAGGAAGTGGAAGAGCAACGCCGGCAACTTCGAGCCCGCCCAATTCGACTGAAAAGCTTGTTCAACCAACAATTACTGGTACAGTAGCTCCCAAGATGTTCGCCAATGCCGCATTTCCTCCAGATATGCCCGCAGTTATAGGGGTCTTCAGAGTTGAGCCAGCATCAACTCCACAACCACTTCCAACTTCGACAAAGACAGCACCGGACACCCCAAAAGTCGCCTCAGCTGCTGCTAACTCTGTTAGTGCAGTCTACAGCTTGCAGAATGCTAAGAACGCAACAGTTGAATCCTCGAAGGTCATACCAAAGGTGACATGGACCAATTCTATCTTCTCGAAGTCAGCAACAGCAAGTGCTAGCCCTACCAAAGCACTGCAAATGCTACCACGTAAATTATCAATAGATATTCAAACAAAGGGGAGCGAATTAGTCAGTCAAAGGGAGACGTCAGGGCCAGAAAAAGACCGGAATGCATCTCAGACAACGAGACAGCAAACGCCACAGGTTCGAGCACCTTCCATCGCTCCCCCAGCCAAGGCTTCAACATCCCCTCAGAAGAAAGTCAACTCGAAGGCTATTCCGGATCTGCCAGAAAAGTCTCCAACGCCACATAAGCACGCCATTACGAGAGCCATTTCTTCAGCACCTTCAGCACCTTCAACTGCCCCCGCAGTGAAAGGTTTTACTCCGCCAAAGGACGTTGACAACAAGGCAAAGGCCCTAGCAGTTTCTTCAGTCAAGTATACAAGAGCACCACCACCTCCCTCCCCACTAAGAGAACCAACTTCCAAGAAGCTCGTTAATCACAAACCCATCGGTCGAAGCGTACAGCCCCAGCCATTCCTGCAAGCAGATCTGCCGAAGTGTTTCCCGATTCAACAGGTCAAATATAATCACAAAAATGGACAATTGGTTGAATGGACTGCTTGTGCTACCTCGACTCCTATCCGTGCTGCTGAGTAAGTCGGCTTTTTTTCATCTTGCAACTTTGAGTTATGCTGCGTCGGAGTCACCAAACAGATCTGATGCCTCTCTCCTATCGCTATTTCTCCCCTCATCAAGATATCTTGCTAAATAGTTATAGACTCCGAGAAATTGGGGAAGCATATAAGGGCTACATTCCCAGCAAGGATATCACCAAATCAGACGGATGGCACATCCTCCCCGGAACAATCAAGGAACTAGAATACTTTCCTGAATGTACGTTCCCCATTTGTGCCCTCAATAGCCCCTAAATTCTCAAAAGCAATAGCTGACTCCAAGATTTCAATCAATAGGGGCCGTCATCCACGTAATCAGACTAGATAAGGAAGATATCCTGATTCCTGAATCGTGGGTGAAATTCACTAGTAAGGAAGTGATGAAGGAGTTCTTGAAATGTTTCCAGAATGGTTGGAGATTGAATGTGGTGGTCCCGCGGGAGATTGATGGGATTTTGCGGTGTCCGATGTTGAGTGTTAAGGAGTTCGAGCCGCCGACGCCACCGATGACGACGACGTCGAAGAAGAAGAAAGAGGAAAAGACGGCGAATAAGAAGGATAAGGTGAAGTTAGGGATGTTTGTTTGAGGGGATGGAGATAGTAGTTAGTTAAGGGGATGGAGGGGAGAGTATGGGGAGAGATTTGGGGGAAGGAGTTGTGAAGTGAGTGGACGGATGGGTGGATGGATGCTTGGCTTGAGGTTGGAGAAGTTATGTTTGATGTTTTTATAGGATACGATTATTGACGAACAAAAAAGCAGGCGTTGGTTGGAGTTGTGGAGGCAAATTTCTTGAGGTTTGCTTTTGACAGACTTCTGAACCATGTCTATTTAGAATGCTTCGAGATGCGTACCAAACCGATGTCTTTGCGTACATACGATGGAGCACGAAAAATACAACAAATAAAATTTGAGGAGTAGAAGGGGAACTGTAAGGAGAATGGAAAGCGAGTGCGTGACACCTCGGTGCTGCACTCGCGAAGAGCAAATGTTGGAAGACGATGGACAGTTTGCATTCTGGTACATATACGGAGGTAACTCTTCTCTTATCCACCACTCTAACAACTCTATAAACACCCAATCTAACCTCCAACCAGCAACACAATGGCCGTTTGGTTTCGTTTCGTTTCGCTTCGACCCAAAAACACGGCGGCCAAAAATCCCGCATCTAGAAACCGAGATCGAAAATCTCCATCCACAAGAAAGATATGCCTCAAATGCCTCAAATACCTCACTCGCAACCAAAACACAAACACAAACAAATATCTACAACCTCGCCCTCCCATCTCCCCTCCACCCAGCCTCAAAAGCAATCAATTCCGCCGCTCTCTCTCCAACCGCCAAAACGGTCAACATAGGGTTCACGGTCGTCATGGCTGGGAATACGCCTGCGTCTGCAATCCTCACCCCCTTCAGCCCCCTAACTTTGAGTTCTGGATCTACAACCGCCATGTTGTCGTCCTTGCTACCCATCTTGGTAGTTCCAGCTGGATGGTAAACAGTATGTGCAACCCTTCTGCCATATTCAGAGAGTTCCTCATCTGTCCGAATCTTTGGTCCAGGAGCGACTTCTTTCTTAATCCAGTTTGAGAATGGAGCTTGCTGGGCGATTTCTCGTGCAGCTTTAAGACCAGCGACGATGGTAGCAGCATCATACCCTTCAGGATCAGTGAAGTATCTGAAATCCAGCGCCGGCTTGACACTTGGATCTGATGAAGTCAAGTAGATTCGTCCTCGAGATCGAGGACGAGGGATGTTGGGCGTCATGCAGAAAGCATTCAACGGCGCCTCATACCCGAGTCTAGCGGTATTGAGACAGAATGGGATTTGATAGCAATGCATCATGATATCCGCAATCGCTCCATCAGGTAATTTCTTGGGGTTTAGGAAAGGATCGGTGTTGGATGTAGCAGCATTGGGGAGTTCACGACGGAGGAAGATACCGGCGTCAGAGTCCATGGTCGTTTGGGGTGGGATTGGGGCGTTGAGTTCCCACATTATGATGCTTTCGGGGTGGTCGAGGAGGTTTTCTCCCACGCCTGGCAAGTCGTGTACGACTGGGATGGAGAGGTCGGTGAGTTGTTGCGAGGGGCCGATGCCAGAGAGGAGCATGAGGCGGCAGGTGTCGACTGCTCCGGCGCAGAGGATGGTTTCGGTTTTGGGAGCTAGGGTGAGGGCGGTGCCGGATTTGAGGGTGATGTTTACGCCTGTTACGGTCTTGGTGGGGGAGACGTTAATCTTGCTTACCCAGGCGTTGGTGAGGACGGTTAGGTTGGGTCGTTTCTCTTCGCCGCGTAGGATTGGGTGGATGTATGCTACCGATGCTGAGCTGCGAATTCCATCATCGGGGTTGTAGGCAATGGAGAAGAAGCCTACTCCTTGTTGCAGACTCCCTGTTTCCTTGATCTCCTTGTTGAAGTCTTTGAGGACTGGGATGTTCATGGCGGATGAGCAGGACTCTATCCAGTCTTTACATACTTGGTTGCGGTGGCGGGGGTGCACTGGCTGGATTTGGTTGCGTAGGTTATCGATGAGGCGCATCATGGTTTTGAAGTTCCAGCCTTTGGCTCCCATGCTTTCCCAGATCTGGCAGTCATATTCGAAGGGGCGGAAGGAAATCAAGGTGTTGTGTGAGGAACAGCCTCCTAGCACTTTAGCTCGCGAGTGTCTGATGTGCGAATTACCTAGGAGCTTGTCAGTGCTTGTTCGAGGTATCTGGAGCTTGATTTCTTACCATTGGGTTGTTCTACGGTGCCATAGTCGTAGTCCAAGTCACCTCCTAGCAAGGTAAGCCATTCTTTGAGCTTCAGCACCTTTTCATTGTTGAAGTCGCTTGGGCCAGCCTCGATCATGAGGATCTTCTTGTGTGGAAGGTACTCGGACAGTCTGCTTGCAATCACACAGCCAGCTGTGCCACCGCCGACAATGACATAGTCAAAGTCATTGACTTGAGAAGAGGAGAGGAAGTCGGTAGTCATGTTGAATGTTTCCTTGACTCTGGCTTATAGATAATGTCCAATTGGTTTGGGGACTCGGTTCCTGCGTTCCGGAGTAGAGTGTCTAGTCTTGTTTATATTGTTTTGCAGGCTCTGGCTCTCTACTTGCTGGTGACTGATAAGGATAAGATAGTGAGAGAGCTTTATCTCCAAGGAGGGGCAGCTGTGTTAAAGTTCTTGGGGAGCTCGGGTCGTGGGCGGACGCACCTTCTTGCTTAAGAAGGATGTCCTTTGCTGATGGTTTGGAGTGCTTGAAAAGAATGACGGTGAGGAAAGTCAAAAAGATACGAAATATGCCCGACGTCTGGTACCTGATGCTTCACTTTGCCCCGCCAAAGCCCTTCTTTTCGTTCTTGGACAAACCCTACGGAGGCCGCACCGGGGGCGAGTCGGATGCTCTGCATTACCCTGCGTGCCTGCATTACCATGGTTAGTGATGAAAAGTTAAGGAAAATTTCTCGAGATGTCGTCTAGTGTATGATGCGAGACTAGGGGTATCCACTCATGACTCGATTGTGCCAATCATCGCTACCAATCCCTGGCCCAAGACTCCTAGCCCGACACCAGTCGTTTTCCAGAAAAACTTTCCATAAAATGTTCATGGCTGCTGTGGCCCGTCCATCACTTGCGGTCAGCCCCGTTGCAGGGATACTCCAACATTTTGGCGGGGACCAGATAATGATTGCCTGACTTCAACCTTTTGGACCAAAAAATCTTCCTTGTTAGGCCATATAAAAGACAGCCACCAGGGGCCACCGTCTGCACGAGCCGAATCGCGTATCCAGATCCGAGCCGGGAACTGACGCACTCGCATCATACCCCACTTGAACATCTGCAAGAGCTACTTTGTATACCTGAGCTCTTTCTTTTGCTTCAAGACTAACTGTCGTATCTCACTCAGACCAGCCCGAAAAAATTGAGGACATCAGACCATTATGTCTTCATACCCCGCTCAACATCTGTACTTTGACGGCAAAGTCCAGAAAGCTTCTTCGGCCAAGACCTTCACAACCGTCGACCCTTCGACGGCCAAGCCATTGGCAGAAGTCCACCAAGCTGCTCCAGCAGATATCGATGCCGCCATAGCATCAGCACAGAAAGCCTTCCCATCATGGTCCCAGACACCAGCCATCATCCGGTCACGGATTCTTCTGAAAGCTGTCGAGCTTTTGCGGTCACGAAATGACGAAATAGCCAAAGTCGAAACACATGACACCGGCAAGGCCTTCTCAGAAACCAGCACTGTAGACATCGTCACTGGTGCCGACGTCCTAGAATACTTCGCCAACCTAGTCGCCAGCGGAGGTCTCAACGGCGAGACCACCCAATTGAGACCAGATGCCTGGATATACACCAAAAAAGAAGCCCTAGGAGTGTGTACCGGCATAGGAGCCTGGAACTACCCCATCCAAATCGCACTCTGGAAATCAGCTCCCTGTCTCGCTGCCGGGAATTGCATGGTGTATAAACCATCAGAAGTCACTCCTCTGCATGGCCTCATCCTCGCTCAGATATTCACTGAAGCTGGTGTACCTCCCGGAGTGTTTAATATCGTTCATGGGGATGGCTCTGTTGGTGGATATCTTACTACTCATCCTGGCATTGCGAAAGTGTCTTTCACAGGCCAAGTCTCCACCGGACAGAAAGTCGCTGCTTCAGCCGCGGGAGGAATGAAATATGTTACTATGGAACTTGGCGGGAAGAGTCCTCTTATTATCTTGCCAGACACAGACATCGAATCTGCAGTCGATGGAGCAATGATGGCAAATTTCTTCTCAACAGGCCAAGTCTGTACCAACGGAACTCGAGTCTTCGTCCCCCAAGGCATGAAAGCAGCATTCGAGAAAAGACTTC
Source organism: Acephala macrosclerotiorum (assembly GCA_014904845.1). Lineage (NCBI taxonomy): Eukaryota > Fungi > Ascomycota > Leotiomycetes > Helotiales > Mollisiaceae > Acephala > Acephala macrosclerotiorum. The sequence continues at coordinate 44,533 of MU119349.1, forward strand.
TTGAAAAAATGCAGTACATTCGTTCGCTTGAGCCAATGGACCCAGCTTCAAATTTCGGACCTCTAGTATCAGAGATCCACTACAAGAAAGTCCTTAATTACATCTCCCACGGAATCTCAGTTGACAAGGCAAAACTTCTTTACGGAGGTCCATCAAAACCGAAATCTCTCCCCAAGGGATACGAACACGGATTCTGGGTCCAACCAACAATCTTCACCGACTGCACCGACACCATGAAAATCACGACTGAAGAAATCTTCGGTCCAGTTCTTTGCATCTTAACTTACTCCACCATCGACGAGGTCGTTGCCAGAGCGAACAACACCAAGCTCGGTCTCGCAGCTGGTGTGTTTGGCAAGGATATCAATCAATGTCATGAAGTGATCAATAAAATTGAAGCGGGAATTACCTGGATCAACACCTGGGGGGAGAGTCCTGCTGAGATGTCCGTTGGGGGATGGAAGCAAAGTGGCGTGGGAGTTGAGAACGGGAGGAGGGGACTCAATGCTTGGGTGAGGGAGAAGAGTACATTGGTAGAAGGAAGTGGGATTGTGGGGACTGTGTTTGCAAAGTTATAGATTTTAGAGCCGAATTTGGAGCAAGGAGAAGGAAGTAGGATCATTGGAAGAGTATTTGCAAAGTCGGGTTATGATTTGGATGAGGTGTGAGGTAGACTCTGTTGGCGTTGGAAAAGAATGGGAAAATAAAGCATGCATATATCAGAGAACTTTGTTTATAGAATCCAACGGAATGGCGTTAGGGTGTGAATAGACCAGTACTCATTGCAGGCTTTAGTTTTTTCTATTTTCTCCTGCAGCCCGAGAGTAGAACACCTTGATTAGGCAAGTGCCTGAAGCAGCATGCTGCTGCTCCTATGCAACATACTCTTCTGCCTTCCGCCCCACTTAAGAGTTCCCCCGTAGACCTCTGCAGAGCAAGAAGGACAACACTGCTGTTTGTTGGTCCTGACTCTGACTTCCTGCCTGACGTTTTTGATTGTTTTCGAGTCCTACTTGGATACCGTTATGCCTTCAATTCTTCTGAGTAGCTGTCTGCGTGAAAAACTCTGCCCAGCAAGGACTGTCCTTTCCGTTGTTTTTGACTCTGTATCTCTGCATTACTTCCTCAATCCTTCTTGAAATCAAGTCAGTCTTCTTCCCCTTATCACCTTGAAGAACCCCAACACGAGTATCCCTAACTCCTTGCCTCTGACGACCATCAACTTCATAGCCCGTCCCAACCTGTGGTATTTGAAAAGACTTGGATAGATGTGTTCAATCTCTCGGCATCCTCCGAGCCAGCGCTCAGCACAGCCCAAATTTTTTGAATACTTTCCCAATTCCATGTTTCCCTCCAAACATCGATCTCACAAATTCAAGGAGTCAACTAGAATATTGAAGAGAATCTTATTAGTAATTGACAAGGTCTTATCTACATATACGCCTTCTTGCTCTCATCGCAGCAGTCCAAACGCCATTCCCCATAACCCAACATGCCGGGCATCCATCCAAGTACACAATATGTACAACGCACAAAACCAGCAATTTGGTCATAAACGCCGTCCCATCCATTCAAAGTTTCACGAACCACCAAACCCATGCTATGCAATCAAGTCACTCTTGCTTTTCAGCCCTGTATGCCTAAAGGGAAAATGTAATGTGGTATCCAGCTTTAGTAGGCAAAACCTCCATAATTGGAGTTTCGCGCTTGTTGGGGATGAGCGTACATTCCGCTAGAGTAATCGGTGTCTTGATAGATTGTATTTCGGCGCTCGTCTTCGGGGAGGAGCTCTTTGACTTCCCAGTTATTGAGTTTGGTACCAACGGAGAATTCGAGATCTTCGCGGGTGATGGAGTCCCAGTACTGTGTTCGTTAGCTTTAACCTCTCTGAAATGAACGGGATTGGGAGGGACAAACCTTGTAGACCATCATGACAGCCAAGAGGTTGCAGATTGTAGCAAAGAAAAGTCCGTCGAGGTAGTGCTGGACAGCATTGCAGATTGTGTTGCTGAAAGCGTAGAGGATAACTTGTCCAATGACAAAGAAGAAGGCACCGAATGCAAGGTCTCCTAATGGCCAGCGTTCTTGTAGAGTGTTGACTACCAGAATGACTTGCATAATGAAATAAATCAACAAGGCAATCCCGGAAACTAGGTATAGCACAACGAAAAGACCGATTGTCTTTGTGGGTCCAAGACCAGCCCAAGACTTGAAAGTGGCAAGTGAGACCAAGCCCGTAATGATGAACATAGCAAAACTGACTGTGCGGAGGAGCCAGACCGATATCGTTGTGCCATCTTCGTATAACTGGAATCCTACGAATCCGTTGATGAGAAGAGAGACGCAGAGGGCTGAGACGAGACCGCTTTGAACGGCTGCGAAATATGGGTATGCTCCACTTCCAGGAGGGACAACGCCAGAGTCAAGAACTAGTGACGCGAAGGTAAGGAGCATGTAGACGTAGAAGAAGAAGGTGATTTCTTTGCGACCTATTTATAGCAATGTCAGATCTATATTCTAAACATGAATAAACCGAATTGAGGGTAGCATACCAACAGCAGTGAACTTGCTTCGGACATGCAAGATCATTATAACAGTCATGATGAGTGCGACGATATGCATAAATGACGCTGCTCCTTGGAAGATGATCGTGTTGGCTAATTCGATGTTTCGCGCATAGCAGTCTGCTTCAATCCCATGCGACCCAGCAATGTGCGAGATAGCACCCACGAGAGAACATAATGGCACCGACGTCTGCTCGCAGATCGTATTGAAGTCTCCGAACCCCATCTTGCCCTCCTGTGTGGTACTGTATCGATGTTTTCAAGTGATGTTGGTGTGCAGAGGCTGTGCTACTCTGGCGAGGGAGATGTTGTCGTCGCGGCGAATTAAATTTAGGAATGTTGTAGAAGTGAATGTGTTGATAGCGATTGTAATGCTCCTTCTACCAAGTGAATGGAGGTGGAGATGCGGTGGGAGGTTTGATAAGAGTAAGTTGGTTGTGGTTGAAAAGGAGAGGCTCTAAACAAACAGGTCCCCTACAATAGGCTTGGCGGCCGTTGCTACCAAGGCTAGCGGATTTTGCAACACGAGCAACCGGATCATGTGACTGTTGAGAAAACTAAGTGAAAGTTCTTTATTACTCTACGAACATGAACGAAACGTTGAATTTTATTAACAGGAGTTACTCGTGGAACTCTTCAGCCACGAGTTCCTGCCATGAATGTAGAAGTACCCGTGGAAGACATAGTCACGTGTTAAATGTGAGACTTGAGCTTATCTGAGGCAGGGATTGATAGATATATTTTTGAGTTGAGCATTCACTATATTGTAATATGAAGTAGAAGTCGTGTATTCGATGCAAGTTTCCTGATATTAGTGAATCTCTGCTACCAAACTCATCTAGACCTTCCCTTACCTTTAGAAGTATCTTGTTTCGCAAATTCTATCCACGCTTCGATCTATTGGGAAGATATAATTTAAGACAGAGTTACTGATATCAGATATGGTGTCTATCTGCGAGACCATTAGGCCCAGGTGCTTTGAAGAGCTTCCCTAGCCATCACCGCCCTTTGCTTGCACATGCCAAAATCATAAGGCTCGATGCGTACACCAGTAGGGATCATGAAGTCCAAGACTTCAAGACATGCCGAATGAAGGCCTCCTGAAAATATGCAGGACTTAGAAGCGCTGTGCTTCATTTTTTAGGCAGAAGTATCTCGAGGCAACGTACGCAAGTGGGAGCTGTTGTATGCGAATTGATGAAACTGCTATCCAATACGCAATCCACTAAAGCCGACTTTGAGCCTGCAGATCAGGCTTTGGAATTCAGAGACAAAATACGGTGTGCATTCAACGCCCGAGCAAAAGGCTTCATGAAATATGTGGCCGGATATGCGCCAATTGATCAGTTGATGGCCAGGAAGTGCCTTGACATTTGAAATTATTACAAAGTGCGCCTTTGAGATGTACAAGTAACAACATGAGGGGTTGATAAAGCGGGAATTTGCATTGACTTGAATGCAATATATACCAGGGGTTGATATGGCTGGTCGTCTACTACAGCGCCTGCCCATGTTCTCTCCAAATGGGATGTGTAAGAAACTCGCAAGGAAAGAAGCGCTGATCACTCAAGTCGATATGGCAGGAGCAAGAAAAAGAATCGAGGTCTGTTTGCATCTGACTTCTGGCTGCCTCTGCCCGGTGTTTCGACACCATGTTGATAAGCCTCGGTGACAAGCTAAATGGAGCAGGATCGTATAACGCGATGAGAGAGGCAGGTCGGGCACTTTCGAGAAAGGAAAAGCAAGAAAGCAAGAGATTGATGGCGAATCATCTCTTGCCGTTGAGACATCGGATTGTGCGGGCGGAAGACCTTGGGAGCAGGCATATCAGCATGGCTGCATGCGACGTTGAACGAACACGGCTGACACTCTTGCAGTTATTTCGTGCTGACTTCGTGCTCCTCCCTGACGTGGACTTTTAGAAATGTATGGATATCGCATGACCGGATGGTGGTGCCAGATGAATGTCAAGTCTTTTGTGGGTGGTGTGAAGCTGGTGAGATTTGCCGGAAAGACAGCTGAGGGCATCTGATCCGAGACCAGGTGTTCTTTCGCCCTTCCAGGCATCCCGAATTGATTTCGGCGGTGGCGTACGAATTACGGAGCTGGTTTGGGCGAGGTAACGCTTCGGTTTGGCGGTGTTCAGATTTCATCACGAATAGACGATCTCGACCCTGGTGATGAGGGGTGGAGGTGGAAGTGGGAGGAGAAGACGGGAAGCCTTGGCTCCAGCCTTGGACGGCAAAAAGGGGTCCGCAAACGAGTCATCAGCAAAACGCCCATTTACACAACCTCGAAACCTATCTATTCTTTTTCCGGCACATGATGTTTCGCGTTTCTTGACCTAAACACTCTGTAAGATAGTTTAGCTCGGAGTAAGATTGGGCTTGGGGATTCGCGTTTGTTCTGCAGCGAATCCTTGAATTATTGCCTTCCTCCTGCCCATCCTGGTCGTGTTGATGCTCTCATTTGTCCCGTCCGCAAAGGCTGGTGAAGCTCCAAGCTTACCGGGTCACGAAAGTTCGAAATTCCACGCGCTAATCAACGGCGTTTGTGGTTGTGGCGCTCTGCGTGGTGGTGGAGACTGCAGCTCATCAATTTTGGCCACACCACCACTTGATTGCTTTGTTATTGGTATGTGCGAAGTTCGAAACGATACACCGAACGAGGAACTCTGGAACCTGGCATCAAATGGATCGCAGATGATCTGGCATCCAGCCTTGTTTAGATCGAGTTAATGATAGGGACTGTACTTGTGCAGTGCGCACCTGGGTCTCGTATACAGACTTTGCCCAATATTTCTGCCGGCAACGCACAATCAGATCCACCCCTGAGTCTTCTATTTGAGGGTGATTCGAGGTGAAGATTCGGATATTGAAGATGCAAGTGAGCCGAAACCAACCCTCACCAGGACCCATGATAGATGATCCATCATCCATATTGGCGCTTTGTGAGCTGCGCTGCGCCGTAGACACTACTGCGGCCAGGAAGTGAGAACAGAACAGCGAAGGAGAGGAGACGACGTTAGCTGCTCAACGTGATACATTCATGTGTGGCTGTCGGCGTTGATGAGCCTCCTGATGCCCCCTGTCCCATTCTCATCGTTGCTCAGCATTCCTTGAGCAGCCACAAGCCAGCAGCTGAAGCCGGAGGCCTGAGGGTCACATAGTGAGCCAGCCGTATGAGACTGGCTGGTGAACCGTGGACCGCGGTTGACGATCAAATCAAACCAACGAGTAGCAGCACCCGAAGGGGGATGGAATTTGCCTTGATATTCCGGTCCAGTTCCCGAGCCAACGGCACAGGCGGAATCGTGTCTTTCCAGGTCATCATCGTCAGTGCCTACGACAAGACCTCAGGGACACGAAGGGTTGACAAGGCGGCGGCAGGCTATCCGCTTGCAACTGCAAGCGTGCTCAACAAGTTGTATGCAACGAGAAACGATCATTACTGGACCGTTCTGACTCAGACGACCAGTGACCAGCGGGACGTCGAGTTGAGGAGTGCTTCCGTGATCCTGTTTCCATTTCCACTGCATTCCCAAGTAAGTGCAGCCGTGATAGAGAAGCGCCCCCTGATGTGATACAGAGTGTGCCTTGGCTGCTGCAGCTGTTCACCGGTCACCGCCTATTTAGACTCTTTTGGGCGTCCAGCCTCGCCGACTCGGCGTGTTTCTGCCGGTCTCTAAGAATGTTTCTTGTGATATCTCGAACGAACAAAAAACAGTGACTCAGTAGCGAGTGATACATATCATATTATGCATTGCAACCCGGCCTCGCACATCATGCGATACTCTGGCAACAAACCTTCCTACTAGCGATACGGTTGATACGCATCGGCGATCAGGAGCAGCTTGAAGCCTTGAACGATACATGGCAGGAAAAGTTTCATTACTAGCATCTTCATCCCACCACTATCGCCACACCGCGCTTGCTAACAGGCTCCTCCGCTCCACGAAACCAGTCCCGGAGACCGTAAAACTTTGACGCTCAGGTCGTAACCATCTCATGCCTTTCGCCTTGCCAAGCGTAGGAACCAACACCATGGTGTCTGGACGCCAATGTGTTTTATGCACCGCACCCTCGTCACGAGATGCTTCTAGATGGCAAAATGTACCAGCAACCAATGCTGTGGCCAAGATCCACGAAGGCACCAGCATCATCAAGATTGATAGCCTAGTGCTCTGGCGGTTTCCAGCCGAAAGGATCACTCTCGACACTACGAGTACCACTGCGTCGTGCGTTTGTCCTAAGACTCTAGGACTCGCATGATTCAGTCTGGCGCTTCAGCACTAAATGTGGGACGAATTACATCCTGCTCTCGTGCGCTTCTTGGAAAAGAAACCATGGGTCTAGAAATGCTACTTCGTATGAAGAGCGACGAGGGGCGTCTCGAGGAAGATTATTTTCAATCACCCCACCAGATGCTCGGGCTCCTTGCAGCGTAGCGCCCCTTCTTCTCCACCTTCTTTTTTGTCCTGCAAGCCTGCAAATAGATATCACGAGGTGCCAGTGTACAGAGCAGTTTGTACCCCAAGTCATTCCGCCCAGCGATTGCGATTACGATCTTCAGCCGGATGAAGTCGAAACATCGCGAAGACCAAGGACATTGATTGGCCACCCGAGGCCAAGCAGCCTTCATCAGAGACCACGATCATCATGTTGAATCGTCGCTTGGGCCGTGGACATTGATTTGCTTCTATTTCCACCGACGGCTAATAGGTTTGAGACCCAAACGATGTTCGGAAAGGCATGACCCCCAAGCAAAAAGTGATATCGACTACAGCCACTCCTAGGACGTTTCTCCGATTATTTCGTCTCAATAATCGAGTCTCATTAAGTATAAGTTACTTAATCTACCAGCTGCAGATGCACCAGACCGACCAGGAAACTAGGGCTCGTTCTCTGCTGCTTTGCCTCCCCTAGGTTTCTGAAGGCATCTGAGAGATCGACGTAGATGAAATTCTCTTCCTTGTATCATGGATTGGCCATTGGTAGAGGCATACGCCACGGAAAGCTGGATATCAGAAATGCCCGTCTCTTAAAGCATCAGCTTGATTCATTGCCATCCGAGAGCACTGCAACGCACACGCCAGATGTCACTCTTACGCGTAGATGAGTCTTTTATTACCTCTTGATGATGAAGGGAGTTGCTTTGCCGACGCCCATCTTACTCGATGTCGAACTCTGCCTCCATCCAGCTGCTGAATGTGGTCGTAGCCTACTGTCAGATCGTCCTCTGTGGTCCATGAGAAGCGAACATCCGCAGCAGGCTACCCAGCCCCTAAACTTCTGCTGCTTGACCGAGCATAAGATGACCCCTCCGAAGGGATGCGTTCTAGAAGTGCAATCCCAACGCCGAAACAGAACTGTTTCTGCTTGGCCGTGGCCATGAAGTGTGTGATGATTGATTGTACGGAAGTGTGGAGCACTGGAGTCAGAAAAGGATCCAAGAGTAACTCCATCGCCCAGGATATAGGACCCAGCACGTCAAACCGACATCAGATATTTCTCACATGTCGACTCAATAATACCACCCTTTGATCCTAGCGGCACTCCAGTTCGGTATCACTTTGAATGTCCTTACAGCGATGCGAACAGGCCAACTGTAATTGGCTCTGGTGTCTCCGGCGCCCGCGACACCACCATGCGGCCATCATGCTGCCGCATTAATTATTGTACGCCAGAGCAAGAGCCAAAGCCAGCCAGGCTACCACTCGCTGCGATTGTCGTTTTCTAGTTCCGTTCTCCACTGCAGTAAGTAAACTGTGAACCTGCCTGAGCCTTGTTTTCCCGGCTCGACGAGGCAAAGGCAAGCTGGCAGACGGTGTTGCGATTCGTTGTTTTCTCCGCGTGCATGTCCGTGTCCCAGACTCTCTTTCCCCTCTTCCGCCCTCTCATCCAATCCCCTTCCAGCTCGAAACCTCCAGCTTGGTGAGAGAGTCAAGTACAGCCACTGTCCCAGACCAGGCAAGACCCGTTCCTTTCCAAACGGAACGCGCATCCATTTCTCAATAATCTTGTCTTCCCTCCACGCGCTCCACCAGGCAGGAGATTGCACTACTCCGCGACTGGAACGCCAACGACTGCCCCCGTCTCGTCTCTGGCCTCACCTCATTTTGTCCGCCTGGCTTCCTTGTCGGAGCATGCCTTGCCATGCCATGCCGACTGTGCTTGCTTTGCTGATTCCTTAGCATCGCCGCGATATGAGTTTTCAGTTTTGCCATTCCCTCCACGCAACGCAGCGCGCACGGCACACAGCGTCGGATTGGGATTGGACTAGATTGCTGGCTGCTCGGTGGCACGCTGGCGATTATTGGTTTGCGAGACTCCAAAGACAGGCGGACGGTGGTGGAGTGACTGGCATTCAGCGCAGGGCAGCGCTGTTACTGGGCCAAATAATACCTAGCACATATACACATACACATAACACAGCGCACCGTCGTGAGCGTGATTCCGGTGAGTTGCACCCATGGTCGGCTGGTCTGGCGATTGCGGACGCCTTCCTCGCTTAGGAAAGGGGGCGTCTGTATCAAGGTATGGTTCCGTATCAAGCTCCTCTCTCCAAACGCGACTACTCGTACTCATGCTCCATCGCCTGCCGTGAATGGAAATGGTGTAGGAAGATACTTTCGGACCCTAGACGGGTCGGTTTATTGGAATCGCTATTATTTTATTAATCGCTCTTGCTCTTGCAGTGACGGTACGAGCTCACTCCGTTCGTGTTTGGGTGCACCACCACGGCCTGCCTGTCGTAATGGTTCATTTCTCATCCTGGCCCCCATTTTTCTCGCTGGCGCGTCTCCCTGGAAGCCCTTTCACAAACTCTGGAATCCCAGACTCCCGTTACTTCCAGGCTAGACCTGCTGCTCCTCCCACTCGAGCCACTCCCTGTCCCAGTAGAGCAGTCCCCGTCACTCACCAGCCAGCTTCCAGCACCAGCCCAGCAGCCAGTGCCCCCCCGGTCCCATCCCAGTCCACACTTTCACTTTCTGGGTGTCTCTGCCCTTCTCAGAACATCCCTGTATGCAAGCCCTCAGCCTACTGGTCATCCTTCAGTCGGCGGCCTGTGACATCAACCGGACCTTGAACGACTTCTTTGAGATCAGCCTCCACTTTGCAACATTATTCACCATTGCCTTTTCACTCCTGTCTGGAACCAAACCAAATTGCAAGGCCATCTTCAGGTTATTCGTCATTCCTCGCCTGTCTGTTCTGCGCTTTCCCCTACCAAATAATTTGCTGTCCGTTACCGCTTCTGTTTTGGGTTAGCCGAATTCAAGTCGATTCCTAGGTACCTTTAATTCACCACACAGCTCCCTCAAAACCACAATACAAAGGACTGATTCTCTCAACCTTGTCCCCGTGTATCATTCACTCAAACCTTCGACCCGGACAATCTATACGCGGGTGCTTCTCGAAAACATTCTACAATTCCAGCTGATACGTCTTTGAGTATCGGCACATTCCTCCATGGCTCTCCGGTGATAGAGGTCGACTCAAGGCGAACCATCTCGCAAATCAAGAAGGGGAACGGGAAATCGGAGTGCTGGAAGCTCTGGGTAGACAATTGTTTCGGTTGTTGAACTTGCCCCAAAGTTGCTATTGTCTTGGGAAGCGGATTCGGTACACTTCACCACGTTCCAAGGCCTTCCTATTGTGTAGCCCTCCCACGATATCTCCATTATTAACTCGACTACACCTACAAGTACTTCCTCCATGTATCGAACTTCTTCAAAACCTGCCCCTCTCGATTTTCTTTTACCCTCCGCACACTCGAGTTACGACATCGACCGGAGGAAAGATATTGGACTTGCCCATCCACTACCACAACTCACACCTATCTACTTCGAGGCTCCAAATAGCGGGCTTCGAACTCCTCCTGCGGACGAGATGGCGACTACCTACCAAAATCGACAATACAACCCATACCCAGATGGTCGAGGAGATGCTGCATATCCTCCCTCGGGAGCTTCTGTGAGCAGTTATGGTGGACCATACTCTGGTTCGAGCATGCAAAGCAGATCATATTCTACTTCAAATCAATCAGCTTCAGCTTCTACATTACGAAGAGAAGTCCAAGGCTCCCATCCTCTACCGCTCCAACCACAGAGCCCCGCCCCAGGAAATCGATCAAATACTCTAGCTCCGCCAGATGACCAACCCCGCAGAAAGAGTGCCAACGGTGATATAATCCGACCGAATTTACATATTCCGGCTTCGATCAGCGAGGATGGTGGCAGTCTGGCCGAGTTTGCAGCTCAGGTATCTTGCCCAAGCCAGTACTTTGCGGCAGTTTACTAACTAATTTTCAGATCACTTGTTTATTCTGGTTTGAGTCGACCGAGACCCTCAAAAAGGCCGAGGGCCTTCTACCATCTTCATCACCGATCAAGCGACTCGAGAGAGAGGCACTCCCTTCGAGCGGCTTCAGGAAATGGGTGGTGACTATACTTTCAACAACACAAGTAACCGACAACGTCATTATCCTAGCTTTATTATTCATCTACCGATTGAAGACGAGCAATCCGGCTGTGAAGGGAAGAAGTGGGAGCGAGTACCGACTTTTGACGGTGGCTTTGATGCTAGGCAACAAGTGTATGTTTATTTTCGGTTTTCCTGACGAATTTTGCTAATAATCGCAGTCTTGGATGACAATACCTACACGAACAAGACCTGGGCCGAAGTCTCCGGTATTTCCGTTACCGAGATTCATGTCATGGAAGTCGAATTCTTGAGCAATATGAGATACAGTCTCTTGGCATCAGAAAAGCAGTGGGCGGAATGGCACCAGAAGCTGAGGAAGTTCAAGATTTACTGCGAACGAGCCGCGAACGCTCCTCTCCCACCGGTCCTTTCCCAGCAACTCCCGGCACCAAATATCCAATCGACCCTCCCATCACCCCCTTCTATGCAACCTTCACCGCCTCAGCATACCTACCCATCTAGCTCCGGTCTCATGAACGGTCACCACTACCCATCTCCTCTTTCTCAAGCTCCTTTGTCTTCGCCGTTGTCCAGCATGCCAGAGCTGGATTTCAGGGAATACAGCCGAAAGCGAAGCTACGATGGCGAGGCCGAGGAACCCGTTGCGAAGAGAGTCACGAGACCACCAACGACCCAAAGTCAATATGTACCCAGCCTTCCACCTGCGCGATCCGATGCTCCAAGATTGCCGGTTCCAAATTTGACAATCTCAACCAGCCAACCCCCTATGTTCAATGGTTACAACTCGGTTTCAAGCATGGCTGCAAATGTCCCGCTCCTGCCTCCTCCAAATGGGAGAGCGATGTCGACCGCGTACCCCTCGACACCATCCTCTTGGGGACCTCAGCTACCTATGCTCACTCCAACTGGACCACCACCTGTCAACAATGGTTACACTACTCCTTCTCGTCGTACCAGTCCGGGCTCCGTTCATGATCTTCTGTCTTATGGCTCGTCTCCAGTATCAGGCAACTACCCAAATCACACCCCTGGTCACATCTCGCCATCCGTCTTCCTCCAACAGCGTTCTTCACCGTACAAGCCTGTCCGACATGTCAACACACTTCTCTATCCTCCCCCCTCCGCATCGATGCATGACTACTCAGTCAACGCTGATCAGATGCACTATCAGCCTTTGGGAAAGCGAAACGACTATCGATCTGGTGTTGTACCCGACTACGCTCCTCACCCATCTTATCACTATCCAGTCCTTCCTCAGCCGAACTTTCACGCATAATGGTCCTTTTTTTTGTTTTACCTCATTCGCATGGAGACGATTGCATTACAAGAACGAATAGAGCATTTCATTTTCCCTGTCTTAAAAGAAAGTCGAGCTCCTCGAGGAGAACTCGCATATTTGCATCTGCAGGCGTTATTTTGCAGCGAACCCAAAAAGAGGAGCGTCGCTAGTATACCAATGCATGGCAAGGTGTTTCGGGCGTTTTTTGTCGATGCTAGGGAAGCTCGACTTGTTTGTATTGCATTTTTTTTTTCTGGCTTTCCAATAGCGGAGGCTTTGGGCGTCGGCTCTACTACAGTGTGCGAGTGAGTTTGGTGTGATAACGTACCTGGGGATGGAACGAGCGTTGAGTTGTGGCGGAAAGCTAGTGATTACGGTCTTTTAGACTGCAGACAGTCGCCAAATGGACTCACTATACTGCCAACCCTTGATTTTGAAGTCGTGAATTGCCCTTTGACTTGCCATAATGATTCTTTCTCAGACTTCAGCAGCCTTCAACCTCGCCAAACTGAAAAGGGGCTAGCTTCACGTGACCATATCCCCAGTCTCTGAGCCTCGGCCCGCGAACAGATCCCGACGGAGTACATTAATCGGGGAGTCAGCTTATTGCCGAACTACGTACCTTTCAAGTCTCACAAGGACTCTCAGTCACAATAATCATGCATCATTCAAACCCTCATTAAATTCTCCTTTCTTGACTCATTCTACAACGATGTGACTCCCACCGCACCCCTCTACGTCATGGCCGCAGACCCAATGAATCCTCCACGAATGGATTTTTTGGGGTTGAGAAGCTTGAGACACTTGATAGGGATGGAAAAGGCAACGGAAAATGGAAAGAGGAAGGGGAAGGAAAAGAGAGGTTCATGAGTGTGAATCCATCATACAGCCCTGGATTTGGGGCGAGTTATGGTGGGCATGTTTTTGCGCAGGCGGTGTGGGCTGCGAGTTTGACGGTTGATGGTGAGGGGGAGGGAGGGATGTGTGTTCATGCGAGTTTGCTATTTCCTTTGGGCTTTTGATGAAATAGTTTTGCTTCAATTTTGCTGGTTGGTGGAGTTTTTGTGTGGGAGGTCCCTTCCGTGTTGAGTGTCACTTTTGGTGAAACTGGACATGAGATTGCGGGATCAGCTTCGAGTGAAGCTTGAAGAAGAGCCCTGAATGAGACGGTATGGGGAAAGGATTATTTGGCTAGTCTTGTTTCTACCATTTGAAAGTACTGTCAGAAGAGTCACTCGAACCGGAAGGAACAACTCGGTTCTCGGAACAGCGACCGAGAGAAAGGCAGGAAAGAGTAGCGTTAACCACTTCCCCAGAACGTCCACGGATTCTTCACCCTCCCCGCATTTGCAGACCGGCCATACATCTACGCCATCACTCACCTACCAGAAGCTCGCTCGTACTACACTCGCGAGGTGAAAGTACGGCAGCCACTCTCTCCGCCTTCGTCTGTCCCTCTCAAAGCTCAAGATCTGGGGCAGGAGCTGGGTAAGGTGTGTTTTACGAGCATTTGTGAGCTTCAAAAGAGATGAGGAGCTAGGACTGAATCACCAGATTGAGGAGGGGTGGGAGGAGAGATATAAAGATGTGCTGAAGGGGAAAGAGCCTTGGGATTGGCCGAGGTTGCCAAGGATTGATGCTCCTTGGTGAGGAAACCTTTTCTCATTCCTAAGACCTTATTCCTCTTCCATGCATAATTTTCATTCTTTTTATGGTTCGTTCTGAAATCGGATCTAGATACGGGAGCTTAAAGTGTTATGGGTCAAGAGACTTATAAAAATCATCGCTTCACCCAAACTCATAGTTCAGGTTCATTGGCAACCACAAATAAGGTCTGGATCCCATAAATGCCAGACACATTTTCAATACCTTCAAAAAGAAGAAGGGTTTTCCATTCAACATGCTTTGTTCTTGGTCCTCCTCTCAATATCCGAAAGGTAGTTGATAATACTTCGTTTTTTTAATAGATTTTTATAGCTTCCTTCATCGTGTATTGCCTTGTTCTATACTGAACTAAAAGCTGAGTCCTTTAAGATGCGCTCCTTTTAAATATCCAGATCTCGCCTAATGTGCTAGCATGTTTAGAAACCACATTCTCTAACATCAACCCAGGTATTACCGCCACATAAAACAACACCCCCAATCGAACGACTTCTCTGGCCTGGATGTTCGAGAAGTCGACATGGGCACCTACAACTCCTCCAAATCCCCACAAGACTATCGCCAAATCCAACTCTACACTCCCCTCGGCTCGCTCCCCAACAATCCCAACATCCACGCCTGCGCCCATCTCTACGCTAGCGACGGTAACTCCGTCTTCGTCGTCAGCAACGCCACCAAAATGGGAGATAACATCAAGGCCACGGGCTCATTATCTCACTCAGTGGTCTTCCATGGAAATGCAGGGGATCTGAGGATAGAGAATGGCGAGTGGTGGTGTCAGGAGAGTTGGACACCGAGGAGTGGTAATGGGAGAGGAGTTGTAGAGAGTAGGATTTGGAGGGGAAGAAGGCACATTGCTAGTACGTGGCAGGAAGGACAGCTTAGACGGACAGATAAGGAGGGAGAGATGAGGCAGATGAATACGTTCTTGGAAGGGTTGAGGAGGGCGAGAGAGAAGTTATAGATTCACAGGATATCGTGCATTGGTAATAAAGAAGTGTGTGTTGAGACCCAATTAGCTCTTTATCAACCCTTCTATATTCTTATAGGCATTTCCAAGGATCATCGTCTGTAAGAATGGTGAAGCAGTCAATGGATCGTACATTTTCAAGCCTTTGCTGTTGATTTCCTCCCCTAGTTAGATCCTACTAAAATAATCAGCTAGCCACTACCTCTCGTAGTCTCAAGAAATCCCAAATCCCTCTAAACTCTTCCAACATCCGCCTAGGTACAATCACGTCTATCCACCCGAACCGCTCTCCCATCGGCAAAATTCACAACCCACTGGAGTGGTCCAGACGATCCTCTCTCCATCAATTACGCTATCCGCCACAACATCATCTATGAAGCAGGAAACACCGTCTAACTCGCTGCGGATGTGCTCTATCATATGCCAACAGGCTCCATTAATCTCGACAAACTCCTTGAAGTCAACCATACTTCTCATGCTGAAGAGCGAGCTCGTCATGCTGCGGATCCAAAATTTGGTACGGCTTATACCAGTGCTTCTGGAAGCTGGTATGGAGCAACTAGAGCCTAGAAGATGAGGGCGTCTGGGTATCATAGGCACTTGTATGAAGATATCATCTAGGCTGTTAATGAGAGTTTCGGGTGTTTGGAAGAGGAGTTCAAGGAGGGAAGGGAAGGAGAGGAGAGATTAGTACTGTAAATCATATGAAAGAAGACCTTCCTAGGATTGGTGGGATGTTGGTCTTGGTTGAGAGATTGCGCATGTTGGTAATTGATGAGGCTAGAGATGTTTAGGACCGGGAGGAGGAGCTAGCAGCATAGAGGACTGTGAGGCAGGAATAACATAGATCGGAAGCGGAATGGGGAAAGTACGAAGGGTTGGATAATATTACTGACAAGATGACTCTTTTTCGTCGAGGCATGGACTTGGAGGTTTGATGATCTTTGAGATATGTTTTCGAGTCGCCTAGGGACGAGATGTAACCTAGGTTCCGGTAAGAGCTATGGCCCAAGTCAGGGGCTTTGTCTGTCTACAATTGAGACAAGACTGAAGAATCCATCCGCAAAATGTCCGCGATGTACCAGACTGTCTTTACACTTAAACCCTAGACTGGAGGGAAATGCAACAGACAATAATGGAATGAGGAGAATGATCAAAATACAGATATTTGACATTCTTCGGTGTCATAGTTCAAGGAATTGGCAACAACCTTTCTGTTTACATTTCCAAGCGAGGTCACATGAGACCTCCCTCTTTCTTCACCTTGCAACAAAAGTGATATTCTGGGAGAGGATTCTGGAATATCGTCATTTTCAAGTGAAGGTGAATTGCTTCTAAGAATTGATCGTATCGTTCCATCAGAACAAAGAAACGAGAACGTCATTGCCTTCCAAAATCTCTGTCTTGCAATTTACCTCCCGCGCAACCTCATCAGTCACTTCGATCTATGAAATCCAATCTCATGCGCGAATAACGTCCCATCGACCTTCCACTACACAATTCGCAACCAAAAACCGACTACAATGGCTCAACCAAGCCCTCAGCCAAACCCATTGGAGAATCCCAATGTCGAGAACTTGTGGCAATCCTTCCTCGATTATTGCTACAACCTCAACCAAGCTCGAGCCGCTGAAGACGCTGAAGACATCGGAGTCCGACAGCGCGAACTCAACGCCTTCCTCAAACTCAACACTCCCGAGTCCCTCGCCACCTACCAGCAAGCCGTCGCCTTCGATACCAAATGGGCCAAAATCCACGCTCAACGCACCGAATTCGATGCTGCGCTCATCCGTCAAATCTTCGAATCGGCCATCAGACTTAATGTCCATCTCGTCCAAAACCCTGATGTCGTTGCCGTCCCCGCCAACCCCAGCGGTCCAGCAGGTGCTTCCCAAGCTGTCTCTAACCTCAATGGTATGAACACGCTTAACTTCACCGGCTCACCTACCGCCCCTTCTAAAGCCCGCCAATCTGCCGTCAAGTTCGAGCCCAAGGTCGAAACTCTCGATGTCAAGGTCAAGAACGAACATGGCGCTACCCTCGACCCCAACCGTCCTGCTTCTCTCACCATGGACCAATTGGCTAAGCACGAGGTCATTGTCGCCCATCCCAAGACCAATACTAAGAAGGTCAAGACCTCGTTCTATGTTCTTCGTTGCCCTATCTTAGGTTGTGGTCGTGCGTTCGAGTCTGCTCATGGCATGTTTGGTCATTTGAGTCAGAGTGATTCCGCTCATCTAGATCTTTTTGGTCCTGATCCTAGCTCGAAGAATTTCAAGAAGGCGGTGGAGTTGGCTGGCATTAAGGTTATTGATGCGGAACTAGATGCGGTTGATGCTCATAACGCTAAAGCTGTTGAGGTCGGTTGATCCTTTTCTTTTGTTTGGATTTTTGGGGTGAAAGAGAATAGTTACTGATATGTATGCTTAGGTTTTGATGGCTCCGGTCATCCCGGCGCGTCACACCAAGGGTGCAAAGTGAGGGCTGGTGATGTGCTTTGTTTCCGCCTTCCTTGATGTTGTGTTTCTCCATGGTGAACAATGTTGTCTCGATAGACGGTCTCGTCTCAATAGACAATAGCATACTCGCAATAGCGTTTCCTGCATCGTCCTTTCGCACATGGTATAGGGGAACAGCAATAGCTCTTCTTCTTGAAGGCGTTTAGGTGCGCGTACTGAAGGATAGAAAGTAACGATTGTCTTTTCAATTGCGTTGAGCATAGCAAACAGCAAAGGATACAATCTCCTTACTTACTCTCATTTTCCCACCGGCCTTCTGATAACCTTAAACGTGGCTTCCAAGTCCTTCTCCTTTGGATCCTTCCATTTCAATTCTGGCAAGCTAATTTCGAAAACTTTCAACTTCCCCACTTGCAAGAGTTCGCTTAGGTATCTTGCTTCCTCAGCACCTGTCAGGTCTGTTCTCCACCAGATAATCCTCACCCAGACACGCTGAAGGTTCTTCATACTTCCTACAATCCGCCACATGCGTTCCCATCTTGAGAAGTCATTAGTTGGAGTCCCTTCACTGAAAAAGTGCGAGTAATTGAACCGGAGATCCAACTGTAGGCTTTGAATGGAGTCAAAGCGATGCGGTAGAATGCAAGTGGAGAAGGAGATCAGTGATTCCATGCAATCAAAGTCAAAGGTGTTGCTAGTGTAGAGCACCTTGACTGCATCGATGTAACTGTATACGTGTGAATATTGATTCTGGGTAGCAAGAAGGAGAACTTACATTTTTCGACATGTTTGCAGCAATGGTATAATGCCATCGTGACTCCGTCCATTTGGCATACATACTCCATTTGGTAGTTTCGTCCCTCTGCATTTGAAGTCTCTGCAATCATCTTGGTTCCCTGCGCTATGATGGCTGCAAGTAGCATGTGCCAGCCCATTGGATCTCCTCACAATATGAAGAACGTTGTTGCCGATGACTTGTTCATAGATCAAAAGTAGAATCTCCTCAGGTAGTCTGAGCAAATGCGACTGTGCCTGATCCAACTCTTCATATTCAAGTAACGGTGGAGTGATAGCACCTTTCCGTCGAGCGAGGGGTACCGCCAAAGGAGGAGGCTGGTAGTTACTGGCTTTTTTAGGCTGAGATGGTGACCCAGAGAACTGACGGCGGATGTCTGCAACGCGATATGAGGATAAATGTTCTCTGTCGATTGGTTTTGAATGGCCGGTGAGCTTGTTTAGAGCACCGAAGATGAGAATTGACTTGAGGCTTCGAGGTTCTCGCTCTCGCAGCATCGTGTTCGGTGTCTGTGATAAAGATGTGAGGTATGGAGAGAAGATGTGCTCTATGAGGAGGCTTAAGAGTTTTTAAGACGCCAAGATACCCTTAAGTGAGGAAGTTGCTGAGACATTGTTGATGGATCAAAGCTCATTCCGTTTGTGAGGTATTAATCCCTCTTTTCCAGTCATCGGACGAATGTTATACCACTCAGCCCCTTGTTACGTGCAGGTACGAACTGGCCAATACAGATGCTGCGTCCGTAACTCGTAAGAAAACCCCTTTCGGTGTTGTGACCCGAGAAGAACTGAAGAGCGCTATAACACTCCAGATTAAGATCAAGCTGGATGCTCAAAGTTCGCAAATGATCTACTTTGCTTTGCCAATCAGGCCAGTCTGCATATGCGAAGTGCAGGGTAGTCTCTGGTCACTGGACACACAGGAAAGAGCAGAGAGGCTGAGAATCGCGTTGGAATGAGATGAGAGTCTAGGCACCGCTCTTGGCGTATAATTGACCTTTGAAGACCTTGACTAAGGTGGTTAATCAGTACTAACAAGAATTGTAATCAGTCGGTCCCGACGATGTCGATGTGAGGTCGAGGTCTTCATTCTTGCCCTGACAAGCGACTGCTCACTGAAATGTGGGGCTGACTTGACCGCATCCGAATTGGGAAATCATCTTGCATCTGCCATCATCAACACGATGATAGAACCACGATGAAGAAGACGTTACTGCTTTGCTTTATTCATGGCTTCAAGGTACTCAATCTCTCTGTCTAGATAATCTTTATACTAATAGGCTTCACAGGGAGGAGATGACACCTTTGGTGGCTTTCCAGAGCACCTGCGAGCTCTGGTCAGTCATGCGCTCCCCCAAGTCGAAGTGCGGGCAATAGTATATCCAAAGTTCGAGACTCGAGGAGATCTCGCAGAATGTGTGTCAAGATTCAGGGACTGGTATATTGTCCTTAGCTATTATGCCATGAGATACTGATGCTGCTAGGCTTCTCGAGAAAGTCATTGATATCGAGGTGGAACGTCATACTCCGAGTCCCACAGTCGACCCCTCTGTCCACACAATACTCATCGGTCATTCAATGGGTGGAATAGTGGCCGCAGATACCATTCTAGCCCTCACGTCTGACCAGGCAGTTTCCTCTTCTCGACCATCCTCCTCTCGCTCCGCCTCGAAATCCGAAGACCAGGGAAAAGCTCCCGAACCTGCCAAACCAGAACTCAACACCCTCATGTTCCCCTACATCCGCGGCGTCCTCGCTTTCGATACACCATACCTAGGAATAAGTCCTGGTGTCGTCGCCCATGGCGCAGAAGGCCACTATAATGCTGCCTCCTCCCTTCTCACAGACCTCAGTGGACTCTCAAGCGCTATCTGGGGAACCAAAGCCGGTTCAGATGCCGAAGTCAGAGAAAAGAAGCCTATAGCGGCTTTGCCAGCTCCGCCAGCGAAAGAAGCAACACCTAGTTCCTGGGGGAAATGGGGGAAGATAGCAGCTATAGCTGGGACTGGACTTGCTGTTGCAGCAGGAGGAACAGCTGCGTATCTGAATCGAGAACAGATTGGGCAGGGTTGGAGTTGGGTTGGATCACATCTGGAATTCGTCGGGTGTCTCGCCAGGCCCGAAGAACTCAAGAAACGAGTACACAGGATGGTGGAGTTGAACAAGGAACTTGGAACAGGATGGGGAAATTTGTACACGAGATTAGGGCATAAGGCCGTTAGCAAGACCGATGGGACAACGTTGGTGGGGAGTGTGATTGGGAACACAAGAACATTTTGCAATTTGCCGCTGGGGAAGAGTGATGCGAGGCCGTTTTGGCAGGAGGCGATTAATGATGCTGCTGGGGATGAGACGGCGGCACATATGAGTGAGTCTTCTCCTTATTGCTTTTCAACAGATTTACTGCTCCTCCACTCTTTCTTCAACCACCAAAGGCTAGGATACTAATGATTTGGCAGCAATGTTCTACCCAAAAGACAATCCAGGATACTACGCCCTATCAGAGCAAGCAAAGGCACTGATCGTGCAATGGACGATAGACGAATGGTACGAATCCAGTACAGAAGAAACAGTACAATTCGCCATTGAGAACGAGAACGAGATCGAGAATGAGGATGAGAACAAGATGGAATTATAGACGAGCTGGGTCAAGTCGGGCAGGTTATGCGGCGTTTCGGTTTGGATTGGAGGCACATGTCAAGGCGTGGAGATACCAGGGATATTGGGATACGAATCACTATGACAGGAATACCATCTTTGCGTTAAATCACCCCTGTTTATCAATGTCTTGCTTGAGACATCATGGGGATCGTATGAAAGGTCTGGATTTTCTCCCTTGATTGTCTTCCGACTATGCCTACCTTTCAAGGGACAAGTGTACCATAATTCCTTCCTCTCTGCAAACTTTGGTTACACATCGAACCTCTACATCACGCTCCCCTCTTTCAGATATTAAGCTAGATGACTTGGCTAGAACTTGGAAGCCGCGTCCAATTTTCTCCTCGGAGCAGTAGAAGCTTGCGCTCCGTTGGCCGGATCTCAATCTCGTCACTGATGCCAAGACTGATGCCAAGACTGATGTCAATATCGGTACTCGTTCAAGAGTTTTGTTGCACATCACTAGCGGGCAGATAAATCTTGCTGGCCAATTAAAAGAGGCTTCGTTTCCCGGCCAGAGACTTGTCAAGTGTAGGTGAAGACGGATCTGGATTAGCGGGCAGGAAGTTCGAACTGCGTACCCGTTTATCCTTGAGCGGTGATGGGACTTTGAACAGGCAGAAAGTTTTATTTCGCTTCCCGTAATGGGATGAATGTTCTTGAGACTCGAGTATGACCTAGCAGGAAGTTTTAAATTTCCTACCCACCAGGAAAAAGAGACCTCGCCTTCTCAACCACACACTTTTTCACATTCAATGCGTTCTATTTTTTCCGCAGATATCATATCATTACATCATTACTCTCCCAATCCCAAACCTCAAAAACAATACTCCTCAACATGTAAAAATATCCCCTGCGCCCCCGTTCCCTTGTGCACCGCCCTCTCATCACTAAGTCTCACAACACTATTCCTCGTGCTAGCTACTAAACTCTTTCCTCCACAAACAGCTACACATGTTTCTCCCCCTGTTACTTCCACAGGCTTTCTAATGAAAGCTGCGATGTTAGGACGGGAGAAGGAGTATACGATCTGGCGTGAGGGAGGAGAGCTAGAGGATGCGCAACAGGCGGAGGGGAGACCGGAGGGGTTGTTGCAGCAGCATCCTGATTTTGAGGCGGTTTGTGTGGGTGCGGAAGTAGTGTTTGAGGATGCTGCGGAGGATGGGGAGCGAGATTTTACGAGTACGGTTGGCTCGGAGGAGGATTTCTTCTCGTCGAGTGGGGGTTCTTCTTTAATGGTGCCTGCTTCGACTGTTTTTGAGTCTTCACTGCCTTTGCTGTGAAGTGAGCTTGCGTCGGAGGTGATTGCTATCTCGACTTCGAGTTCGACGCCTCGTGCTTCGGCGAGGGAAAGAGCTTTCGTGAGGCGTTCGATGTAGTATTCGATGTGTGGTTTGTCTCGAGCCATGAGGAGGAAATGGATTCGCTGGGTGCAGATGGTTGTCGTGGTGCTTAAGAGACTTTCTAGGATGGGGAGGGTGAATGAAGCTCCTGTTGACGCGGAGATGAGAATCAGTGTCTCGAATGCTTCCCATGCTGGTGGTGCGCCGTAGGGTCCAGCGATGAAACCTGTTAGTGTGTTGTTTGATAGTCCTTGATGTTTGATGGCGAAGTTATGCATTCGTTTTGATATGCCTTTGTGTTTTCGGACGGCGAGTTGGATTTCGTTGCAGTGGCATTTGCTGAATGTATCGCAGGGACTGGCGATTGTGAAGGGGTGGGATTCGAGGGGTCCGAGACGTGGGAGCCAGAGGTATAAGTGTTGACCTGGCTTCCAGGATAGGTGGACGTCCTTGATAGTGAGGACTGTGAGATCGTTGCTGATTGCTTGGAGCTCGATTCCGTGGCCGATTTTTTGTCCTTTGCTACAGGATTTCGTGGCTTTAACACGGAGATTCTTGTACACGAGTAGGATGCCTCGCGAGATCCAGTCGAAGGATGCAGCGGTGACTGCAAACCAGATGTTATATCGTGCGTATGCTGGGACATGGACATAAAGAAGCCAGAGGAAGACTGCTGCTGCTGCAATGTGCTGCATGACGAAGAACTCATAGGCTATTCGGCGCATGGGAGACAGTGAAGTGATGAAGGTCCATACGAGGACTGCCCAAGCTCCCATACCATATTTCACCATAGGCATCATGGAAAGTTCAAGCTTGACGAAATCTGCTCGCACCCATTCTCTCAAGAAGAAGGAGCCATGTATGGTGACGGTGAC
Source organism: Acephala macrosclerotiorum (assembly GCA_014904845.1). Lineage (NCBI taxonomy): Eukaryota > Fungi > Ascomycota > Leotiomycetes > Helotiales > Mollisiaceae > Acephala > Acephala macrosclerotiorum. Next base: position 67,585 of record MU119349.1, read on the forward strand.
CAGGAGCGTCCGCGATACCCATCGATGCAGCCAGTTTATTCGTTCATGAGAACTTCCGATGATCAACCCGATGACGCTCGACTTTGATGCCAGAAGATAAATCAAGGGGACCTGGGTCACCGAAATCCATGCTCCTCTGAATCCAACTCGTTCCCAGTAATAAGCGTCGTGCACAAATGCTTTGTAAAACATCATGTATGCGATCACAGCCCAGTAACAGGCGATAATAATCACCTTTCCTGCTGAAGGAGGACTCAACCATGATAGCCATCCGCCAAAGTGAAGTTGTGGATAGCTGGTTTCGCGCACCACAGCCGTTGCTGTGGCATAAATCTGCATAGAAACATTGTTGACTCTTGTTGGGTATGCTGTCGATTTCCTTGTCCGACATATCCTTAATCTGTACAGAGTTGTCAGATACGTCTTTGAGAATCGTAAGTGAATATAAAGTGGGATTAATCACCTGCTCCAAGTCTGATAATAATCCACTCCTCTGAGTAAAAGAATAAATCCTAATATGCCGGCAATGATATACCAATAGTCCTCAGCGTACGCCTGGTTGACAGGCCGAAACATGAAATCGGACGAACTGTCCATTCCCCCACTCATATCCATGCTGCTCATGTCCATCTTGAAGGCTTATTCGAGGTCGTCTTGAAAGTGATAATAGAATAGAGGGTGTTTAACACCCAGAGTATCTCAGCGCATTCCTTCAAATCAAGAGTCGACTTTGTGTGAAGTTCACAATTCGATGTACAAAGGTAAGATATTTCCGGATGACGAAGGAAGCAATCAGAGATAACCAGAGTGGCGGGGTACCGTATGCGGGAGGCAGCCCGCGGTTCTGGCTTTCTTCTTCGTGATTGACTGGACTTGAGCAAGATAATTATCAGCACCGTCAAGGCAGGAAGGACATTTCCGCAAAGCAGTCAGACTTTTCGGTCAGTCCCTCTTTCTCGAGTCTCGCTCTCGTTGATCGCGGCTTCCTCTGCAGTTGTGTGGACCTTGCTGTTCTTGGCACCAGCCACAAAGTGCTCAAACGCTCTCAAAGGGGAGGGCAAATAGTGTGGCGAGCCAATGAGCGGGCCGGATTGTGGGACGCGCAGGGGTCAAGCGAGTGCAGCCACGACTCAGAACACTTGAGGGTATCAACGTGACATGAAAAGATCAGACTTGAATTCACAGTCCATCGGAGTATTCATGGGCTAAATTGCCATCGCAGAGTTCGTCTCGGCTAAGTGACAGATGTTTGAGAAGAATTCACTTACTAGGGACGAACTTCGACCTAAGTTGGAACATTTATATCTTCACAGACATCAACGCAAATTCAAACACTCAAGTAAGCAAAAGGATGAAAGCAAGCCACCCAGAATGAACACACCAGTTCATACCGCTGAGATACACCACTGCTATGCAAACTTAATCTGCTCATGCGGCAGAACCCCATAATCCCTCCGCTGGGGTCTGCATCCAGGGCTCACTCTCGGAAGTGGCACCTCTTTCGCACCTATAGATAAAGCTTCTCGATTGTGGCCGAAGCTTATCAGATATTTGCCAAGACGGTAGACTCGGAGACTGTGCTCCATGCATGCAGTCCATCAGGGGCGAGGGTAAGCTGCTGTCGGTTTATTATTTTCCTCGTCCTCGCGCTCTTTCCATTTCTTGAACTCCAGCCTCGTTCCTGCCTCAAATTCACTACCTCACATCTTCGTCCATTGAAACCTCGCACATCATCAGCTTCCTCAATATTCAAATTCAAGATGCCTTCCTTCAAGAATCTCGCCCTCCTCTTCCTTGCGGCACAATCCACAACCGCCCATTTCCTCCTCCACTACCCCGCGACAATTGGTTTCTCGGACGATGATGAGGGAACCGCGCCATGTGGTTCATTCACCGTTGACTTCTCCTCTGATAACATCACCAATTTCCACGTTGACAGCGATGTCATTGCCGTTGTAAGTTCCGCCATGCCAACAAATTCATTTCGATTGCTAAGATTCGCAGGAATCCACCCACCCAGCAGCAGTCTGGCTCTTCCGCGCAACTCTTGATACCACCGCCTCTGGCAACTGGACCGATTTACTCCCTGCCGTCTCGCAAGACAGTCTAGGCGCGTTCTGCGAAAAGAATATCGTGGTTCCTTCTTCCTGGGCCGGACAACGAGGTGTCATTAGCGTTGTTCAAGATGCTACTGATGGGCTTTTGTATCAGGTAATTGCTCCTCAATCCTCCTTTCCATTTTCTGTCCAACTCCTTCCCTCTTCAACGTCTTCCGAAATTCCTAGCCATGAATCCAAACTAATGCTCCAAAGTGTGCAGCAGTAAACTTCGTCTCTGGCTCCTCAAACTCCACCCCCTCATCATGTACCAACGTCACCGGCCTCACAGCAACGTTTACCCAAGCCTCTGCTCTCTCATCCATCCCCGCCTCTGCTACAGGTTCTGCTACTAGCACCGCCGCAACAGGAACCGGTACTGGAAAGTCAGCCGCTGGTGCGTTGAGACCAGTTGAGTATGGCGCATTCGGTGCTCTGAGCTGGGTTGTGGTTGTTGGTGGTGCTACGGTCTTGGTTGCTTTGTTGTAGTTTGGAGGAGGGCATGCTTTTCTGGGCAAAATACTAGGTCTGGGGTTGAGAATACCGAAATGAGTCTCGGGAAAGGCCGAGGGTCGTACAGTAGATGTGTAGGCTATTGGCCATTAGCTGGCATGCCAAAAATTCGAGATTTTGATAGAGAAAAATAACTCAATGATACCTTCTCATTCCTCTTCCTGTGGTTGACATGGCACACAGGACGTTCGGCGCTTCGTATTGGGAAGTCCCAAGCACAAACTTCACCTCAGCTACAATCCTCTCTCGGCAGCTGCAAGTTATGAATGCTACTTGGCCCAAACCCCCCTTAACAATTTCTCTTTCCTGTCTGCGGGGAAGATGGACAAGCCATTGACATCGAAGTTACCGAACAAAGTAGTACAAATCAAGTCCAGGAATTCCATGGATACATCGCAGATGAGGTAGACCCGAAGTGCTGTAGTTGGCAGTCAGCATTGAAATAAGATGAGACTCGTGTTTCTCGAACATCTTGGTCTGAAAGGAGGCGATCCATGCCGATTGCCGTTTCTAAGAACGTCCTGATTTAGCGTCGACACTGAGACTCATGAAAATCCCTTTCGGAGTCCTATCCCCTCATAACCTTATCTCTCTCAGAAAACGATGAAGTCTTGTCGTTTGGATTTGGAAAACTCTCTAAGGCCTTTGCATTGATTGTTCTTCTAAAGCCGTGACCTGAATGACCATGGGTTATCTTGACTTCTTCGACGACTCCCTGAATCTCCTAATTTGAGAAGTTCGCCAGAAGGACTCAGCTCCTAATATTATTTCGAAGCACTTATGCGATCGAATCGACGTGGGAAATTAAGACGTATTGAGGACATGAGGCAGCTTCGAAGGACGATGAAATTCTCCAACGCGTAAGGACGAGCGAGCAATACCCGACTTCCCCTGTCAATGCACACCCACCGTCAATGCACACCTCACCAATTTAATTGCCCCCAACATAGAAAAATTATAATTTAACAACGCTCTTATAAAAAGTCTTAAAACTTAAAACATATTATCGCGCATGATATTTGATTTATTTGCATCAATCACAATCTCTAATTTCTATGGCGTTCTGGCAAAATAATTTTCCGACCTCTCCTAGTCACATGCTCCACTACCTCTTTTTCGACACCCACTTGTGCCACCTCAACCTCTTCCAATGACCCTAAACTCTGCAATATCGTGCTTCCAAGCTTCAATATTATAATCTTAGACGGTTTGGCCTTTTTAGCAGCTCCTTGGGCCTTATTCTGGGCCTTTTTAGCTACTCGAGCAGTCTCATTTTCTTGTTTTTTGAGCTCTGCTTTTACCTGTCGGTCCACCTCTTTTTGCTCTGCTTTCTTGATCCTCTCAGCTTCTTTCTCTTTCGCAATTAAAGCTTTCTTCACCTGTCTATCGATCTCAGCTTACTTTTTCTTAGCTTCTTTCTCATCCTTTTCCCTCTAAGCCGCAGCGTCCTTCTGGTTCTGGTAGTCCTTAGCTGCCTTGATCTCTGGGCCTGACCACCATTGCGCTCCACCATCCGGCACTTCACCAAGTAAATTGAGTTTCTTACTTCTCTGTCTTTTCTTCCTTTCAATCTCTAGAGCGTTTTTCAAGCCTGCTGCTCTAAATTGAGCAATCTCGCGCTCTGCAGCTGACTGCTCAACCGATTTAAAGAGCTTTCTCAGCATTTGCTTAAAAGGGTTCTTTTGGAAAGCTTGCTTGAAATGACGAAGTAATTTAGCAGTATGAGGCGTTTTCGGCTCGTTCGAAAGAGTGGTTTCATTCTCCGCAGGGGCCAGAGGTTGAAGTTTTAGTGCATTTAGCACTATAGAAGGATTGAATAGTGCAATGCCAGTCTTAGCCCACGCAGACAAGATGTTTTCTTTAGTCAATGCTAAAGTTTAAGCCTCTTTAAAAAGACCGTAAAACAATCTCTTAGACATACCACAATATCCATCACTTTTATGTAAAAGCGAGCTAATAAGCTTGGAATATTGTGTAGAAAGAGGAAGGAAAGCACCCACATCACAAAGCTGCAATCTGTGAGTGCTATGAGGGGGCAAGATTAAGACACAAATCTTAAGCTTGTCACATGCTTCCAAAAACGCCATATTTACATGGCTAGAATGGCCATCCACAATCAAGAGCCTCTTTCCTCTTCCAGCCTTAGCTCGAGTATGTGGATCAAACACTTGAGTCAAGTAGGCCAGACCAAACTCATTGCTAGACCAACCATTGGTTGAAGAAGTGAAGTAAATGTCCTCTTCTCCCACATCATCAGTCCATGTGTCTTGTAGAGAACCGGTCTTCCCTTTATAGATCAAGGCAGGAAAAAGAGAAGTACCATTCGCGCAAATGGTAGCCAGCAAGCTAATGAACTCCCTCGAACCGTTTTGCCTCGCAGACCTTATTTTCCCACTATCATATGCTTCTTTGGTCATAATGCGTTTGACAGCTTGACACATCCCAATCAAGAACTCTTTCTTATCCCAGTTGTATATGTTCTCCGGCAAAATGTTGTGTTTTTCGACTTTATCTTCGTACTAAGTAGAGTAGAGAAACAATTAGCTTGAAATACTAAAAAATCACATCTTCACCAAATATTTATAAAAAAAAGTTACTTACTAGCTTAAAGAACTCAGCAATCATTGGTCCATATTCTGCTTTAACCCGCAGATTATCAATGTTTCGCAGATATTTCGATTTGAGTCGATTTTTGTGTCGAGCAACAAACCGGGCCGTCCAGTTCTTATGAACCTCTCTTCCAATGATTTCCCCTGCTAAATTGGTGACAACCTGACTTGTGGGAGGCAAGCCACGGACCGTAAGCTTATTTATTTGAACGATCAAAGCTTCTTCTTGAGCCCTTGAGAGTAGAGCATAGTAAAGGTAGGTCGCTTTTCGCCTCGAGACGGTTTTGCCTAAATGGCGGCGCATGAGAGTAGTACGGATCAATTTATGCTTTTCAGCTATTTGAGAATAATTAGGAACTAATTCTCTATCACATTCCGCAAGAGCGGCTTCCATTGAGGCAACGTCGACAGCCATTTTAATTTTTTAAAAAGAGCGAGTTGGTGATTTTTACGAAAAAATTTTGGTGTGCATTTGGTGGGACCGTGCACTGACAGGGGGAAGTCGGGTACATTAACAACACTGGCTCTTGCTTGCCTAGCAAGAACTTTTTTGGTCAACATTGACCCTGACGAGAGTGTGGAAGTCCGAAGGAAGACAAATCCTTCAACTTATCCCAGGTCATAGCGTTATCCTTATCTCCCATTCTCACAGGGGAATCCCCATTCTTTAGCCTATTATAGGCGTGTAAATATTCCGCCAACTCGGATCATCTAGCTGCAGGGACCTTTAGCCGCCGTAAATCGTCAGGAGTGGTGGAAAGTGGATGCGATTCGGCACCGAGATTCTCACCAGGCGCATCAACCGATTGAGTGCTGAGTGCTGAGTGAGCAAGATGATTCGAACACTCTCCATGCTCTACTTAGCTATACCATGTATCATCAAACGAAAAGATGATGCAAAGTAAAAGGAAGTGTGGTGTGTAGGACTGCGCCACAAGCAAGTAGAATTGGCCAAGGGGCAGCGCTAAGCACTAAACGAGAATAAGGCGCAGAATCCCGGAACCGAAGCCCATTTTGAGGAGGTTCGGCAACTTAATTCGAAGAGCGCTCCTATCGTAGGCTTCCAATTAATGCAATCTATGGCGAAAGATGTAGAGTGCCCACGCCCCATGGTACATCGGCCCCAACACGATGCTGCCGCACCATTTTCCCATGTCTCGAAGATCTAAGATCCCTCTCTTCAAACCTCGACTGTTTTTTTCTCCTTTTTTTGCGCAGGTCCTGGAATCGTTCTGCACTATCTAAGCAAAGGCTTGGTGCGGATGGCTGATGGCGCATAATGGGGGCCAGTTTAGGGCAATTGTCAAGAAACCGTGGCTGGGAGCTTCGATCGTGTGTCTATTTATAATCTGGATTTCGCTGTGGGCCTTGAACTGGAGTCCAGTGACGAAGTTGGTAGATGTTGTAGGTTTCATCGTTCTGAGACCAAAGGCCTTACCTTACTGACAAGACCAAATCCGCAGACTCACGATATCGTCGCTCCAACAACAAAAACGACAGTCTTTCCACAGACACCAACGCTCCCTCCGTTCTTGTTGAGAGAGAATGAGACGGATGTCGCAGATCGACCACTGATCGTGTATGCCTTTTTCGAGAGTGTGAATGCGAGGATCAATCTGATATTCTTTATCGCGCACGCCCTTCACGATGCGGCGGATTTCTTCTTCATCTTCAATGGCGAGACAGAGGCTATGAATCTTTTGCCTAATGCGACGAATATCCGATACGTCCACCGAGAAAATGATTGCTATGATTTGGGATCGTATGCTGCAGTCTTGATCAAGGATGATTTGTACAAATCATACAATCGATTCATCATGATGAATGCCAGTATTCGAGGGCCGTTCATCCCATACTGGTCCGATGGGTGTTGGAGCGATAGGTATCTAAGCAAAATTACAGACTCGGTGAAGGTAAGAGATACGTTAAAATGAAGTGCTGAAGCATGTTTGACAAGGTCGTACTAACTCCTTTATCAGCTTGTGGGGATGACCATAAACTGCATTCCCATCAACCACATCCAATCCATGATCCTAGCCACAGACCGAATAGGCCTCGAGATACTTCTCTTCCCAACAGAAGCACAAATCCAGGTCTTCCGCGACTCCCTCCCACCATACCCCTACGTCCCAGAATCCCACCCGGCGTACGCTGTCCCCCAACTCGAGCACCCAGGCATCAACTCCTGTCCCCACGAATACTGGCACGCAGTCTCAGTCGAAGTACATGCTAGTGCCCTGATAAAAGCAGCTGGATACAAAATCGACGCTATGATGGCAGCTTTCCACAAATCGGAGAAATATGAAGAGGAATGCGAGGGAGATCTGACGAGTCCGGATGTTCTATATGAGAATTCGTATTGGGGGACAAATATACATCCTTTTGATACCATTTTTGCGAAGAGTAATAGGGGGACGAATGCGAAGGTTATGAAGACGTTGACGGAGTGGACTGATGGGAGGCAGTATAGTAGTTACGATGTTTGTCGCTCAAGCTTGAGTCGGTGACGTAACGACTAGTTGCTGTTCAGGGGTGGAGTAGGACGAATCATGGTGAAACGATACACTTGATAACTTCCAATAAAAGTAATTGAACAAATCCTAGCCACTAGGCCATGGAAAACTTATTGAAATTGTCATTTTGCTTTTGTGCGTCCCTCTTGAAGCAGCGCGAGAACAGGAGGTACGGAAACCTCGGGAAGCAAATGACCGGCATGGAATGAACATATTAAATGTTTGATTGACACGTCCTTCGGTTTCCATCGAGAAAAGCTCGATGTCAGCAGCTTACCCATAGTAGCCATCATATTTTATTGTGCCTTTTTTCAATGTCTTTTGTCTTTTGTGAACTTCTAGTTTTGTTGAGCAGGAGAAGGATGGAAGGAAAGGCTCCGCGGGAGGGTTCGTAAGATTACCTTCTCAGTCAGCGCTAAAGCACATTTCGAGGATACTCCAACGGTGCTAACGTGGTCCGCTGCTGAATATGGCATTAGGTGGATCAAGAAGTAGCCCGAGAGGTCAAGCTGTTCCACGTTCACTGAGGCCACGGCTCCAAGAGAACAAAGCAAGAACCGTGAATCATAGTCTCGGAGTTACATGACAAGACTTAGTCTCCATCTTAACCAACACTTCACAGCCAATCCCAAAACTCCTCGCTATCCAATATCCAATTACCCAATCCATATCCATCCAAGACCTCTCAATCCCTCTTCCCCTTCCCCTCACTCTCACTCGCTGTACTATCAAAACTAAACTCACTCTCCCTAACTGTAAACGAAAAATCTGTCTCCCCCACCAACTCCCTAACATGATCCACCAGCCTTCTCAAATCATCCGTCACAAGACTACTACAAACCTGCAACACCGCATATGCACTATACCCTGGCTCCTCCACATGTTTCGCATCCAGAATCCCTTTGTCTAATTTTTCTAGTCGACGACTTAGGTCGTAAGGTTCGGGCAATTGGATGTAGGGAGGGAGAGCGGAGCCGGTTTTTACACTGGCGGAGAGGAGGGAGAGGATGGAGGTTATAGAGTGCGAGGTTGGACCGATTGAGTCGACGAGCGTCATTAGGTCGTTGAGCCATTCGCGGCGGCGGGTGGGTTCGGTGTTAGGGTATTTAGCGCCGTTTTCTATTGTCCAGGATTCTAGGGAACAGGAGAGTCAGGAAGTGATCTTTAGAGAATATTGCGAGGGGATGCTCGAGAGAAATTATTGGAAGCTTCGAATTAGGAAGGGGGTTCTTTTGGGTTTACTCACGGGTTGCGTATGCCATGAGGGAGAGGTAGTTCATTATGTTCATTGAGCGGAGGGTGATGCCGTCGTACGTTTCCTAGATGGTGTCAACCAAGTTCGAAGTCTGACGATGTGTTCGGAGCAGTAGATTGGGGTGAGAGACGTACCCTTGGAAATTTACCACCGATCGTGGGCTCCCATTTCTGCCAGTCTGCATGCTGCTTCAAAGATGGAAGAAGAAGTAACAATTTGCCAAAGATTTTATGGCGTGCCTTCTCCAATGCTTTACCAGGAGAGGACTTCAAAGTCATATCCCCTTCTCTGTCATGCATCCGAGCACCAATAGTCGAGTGCACGACACTGTAGAAGTTGGCAAGAAGGTAGAGCGTTGAGCCAAGGTCTCGTCGAAGCCAGCCTTTATCGGAAAGAGGGTATGGGAAGATCGTCCAGATGAAAGCCACGAATGAACCGCCAGCAACACATGCCAATCGGTAAGGTGCAAGTTCGTAGATGCTGGGAAAAGTGTCAGCATGACTTCGTGGTAGGGTTGAGCTTGAGCTTACGGATAATATGGCTGTCCACTCGATTCGGCTTTGGAGAAATCAGCGCTGCAATCCTAAATCTATGAGTGGTAGACTTACAAGCAGCTAGACCTATCTTCTTCACTTGCAGTTCATAACCAATGGTCAAGACCTGGGTAACAATAGAAATAAGGAATACAGGCAGAAATCTGGAAAACTTCAAGAAGAAGTACATCTCCAGAAAGATGAATAGCCACAGGAAGACGATAATGCCTGCTGTGTGTTGATTAACGATGTACCATATGACGATGGATGTGACCATAGCAACAGCCGTGCCAGCTACTCGGGCGATGAAGCCAAAAATTGACTGGCCTGAAGTCATGCTCATACCGATTGCCTACAAACATGTCAGTACGGGTGCATTGTCATCATTGATTTAAGTAGGGAGAAAGAATATCATGGGCAAAGGAGAGTATCCGTACGATGATGATCATTGCCCACACGAGCCGCTGCTCAACGAAGAATGTTTGAGTATCCTTCAGAAAGGCGACAATGCCGCTAGAAAGAAGGTCAATTCTAGTCTCCACCTCAGTTTTCTAAGTTCTACTCACATTGTCAACGTTGCACAACTAGATTATGTTAGTCTAAGCAAGTGGGCAAATACAGAGGGACACGGGGTAACTTACGCAACTCTGAATCCAAAAGAAGATTCCTGTGAGCCCAAGAAGTGTGGGATCGTCCGTAGTCCGTTTCCAAAATGTTGCCACGCAGTCGCTGGCGGAAGGTGTTCCGGATCTTTCTTAGGGCTGAAACCAGAACCTAAATAAATCGTGTTGATTCCAGCCTCCAAAGAGTCTGGAGACTCGGTGTCAACTGTTGCATCTTCTTGTCCGATGCTCTTGACCCATTTCCAGAGTCTCCTCTGACCTGGAGCAATCAATCGATTTTTTTTCATCGTCCCATCCACCACCTTTTGATCAGCGAATCTAATGAGATTCAAGATTGCAATTCCACAAGAGTAAAGAAGATGCTCGAGATACAAGATCAGATAAAGCTGCTGTTGATCTCGACGATGTTGTGCCTCATCAGGTGTAAAATCTTCGTCAATACCAGGGGTTCTTGCGGCGTTGAATTGAGCCTCTGATAGCCCTTTCTGTCTTGCCCATGCCTTGAGAGTCTCGCCTCGTCTGTTGTAGAATTCTACCATCTTTTGATCTAGATGTTTAGCAAAGTCGGCATCTCCTGGCTTTGGATTCTCAGCTTTTGCTTCAATATCGTCGCCTTGCTTTGCTTTGGGTTTTGGTGTAAGCTCTAACGCCAAGCTTGCGTGCTCGAGACCTTCATCCATGGCTTGGACAACCTGGTTAAGAAGTCAGCCTTGGTCTAATAGCCAGGCGTGGGGCGTTGTCATCAAGTGGCTCAGAGGGTATATTTTTGTCTTACCACTTCAAAAGGCTCATGCAATGTCTTCATAATAGCATTCCATGTCTCCTTCTCCTTCTCTTTCTCTTGTGCACCGCACTCTTCCCATTTCTCTGCCTCATGATACTTCGAGTTCAGCACCTCAACCCACCCTCGTCGCTCAGCAATTCTCGCAAAAATATCGGTGATTGTACCCATCCCAATCAGCGGTATTAGAATGCTTCGAAACAGTCTGAAAATCTCATCAAGATCCTGTTGGTCAAGTTTTCCCCAGGCAAGCTCTCTCTTTGCAAACGGCATATCTCCATGCAGTTTGCCATGGAGGCCGAGCAGAGCATCGAGACTGCCTTTCAGAGCTTTTGCTTGAACGTTATGGGCAGGATGAGAAGTGTCTTTATTGCCAGCTTTCTTGGTTTTCTTTTTCTGAACTTCGGCATCTCCATCGGTGCCGTTCACATCATCAGCAGGAGCTGTTGCGAACATATCGCTGGTCTCCAGGCTGGTCAAATACGCTTTCTGAGCTTTGAGGGTTCCTCGGATTAAACCAATGTATCCAGCTTGCTCCTCTGTAATAAATCAGCCTTTCGTACTGTATTTCAGGTGGAAAGGACTCACTGAATACAACCTTTCTCGATGTTACTGGGATAATGAAAAGATTGACCGCGGTAGCAAGAGCAAAAGCAGTGAGGAAACCCTTAAGCAATGCCTTGATGAGTGATTCGCCTGAAGCGATGTTCCGAAATAGAGGACCGTATGTGAAAGCCACGTTGGTGAAAATGGAGTACATGATCACTGGAAATTGGAGAGCTGGGACTTTGGCTCGCAACGTGTTGGCGAACCAGATGTTCGCGAAGAGCCAGATCGCGCAAACACTTCAAAACAGTCAGCGATTGAGTAATTCTAACGTGGTATTGCAGGAGTCGGAAAACCTACGCTGCTTGAGAAGAGTTGTACGTCGCTGTTGACCCAGGTGCAGAGGTATGCAATCGAGCCTGAACTCCAGACCAGATACCCAGAAGGGCCACAGCCTCCAGCAATCAGCATGCACATTCAAGTATCGAGGGAAGATAATGCTCACCGAACCAACGCAAATACCAAGCACATTCAAAACCAACGTCTGGAAATACTTGGCTCGAGGCATAATAGGCATGGCTATGACAGAAATGATAGCAACGAGATATCCTAAAGTAGAATAGGTCTCTGCCACCGAATCCGCTTGATAGAACGCAATTGCTGCAATAACATTCAGCAACTCTTCATCCAACCTTCAACTCTTGTCTAACGCCCAAAACAGGAAACTGTGCCCACTCACCAATAGTAGGAGCAACACTACCCCTGTTTCTCGTCAGCCCAAATTCCCTCGAATTCTTCAATCATTTCGGAGTTCAATACAAAACTCACTTAAACATCATCATCAGCGTCCCAACATCTAACCCCAACTTCCCCCACATCTCCTTCAATTTCGACGACTTCTTCTTCTCCTCCCCTGCACTCTCTCCAGCAGCCACATTCTCGGTCTTCGAGTCATGAACACTCGATTCATCCGCTACTTTTTGTACCTCGTCTTTCTCTCCTTCTCCAGCGTTGGCTAGTTTCCGAGTCGTCCGTTGCTCGGGCACTTCTGGCTCTATGTCTGCGGCGTCGGCCATCCTTATTTCCTTTTGAAAGCCTCGTCAATTCCCTCTCAAGTCAATATTTCAATCATCGACCCAATTGAGAAGCCCTCGATCGAGGTATAGTGCAGAGGAAAGCAAAGGCAGAAGCAAGAGGACAAGATCTGTAATCAACAGAGATTAACCTCGACAACAAAATTTAAACAAAGTTCACATCTAAGCGTGGTGACGATCGTTGTGGAGCTAAGGCTGAGGTGGAGAATCCTTGTTCCCTGCCAAGCGCGCCAAGGCTAGATCAGATCGGGCTACCACTTTGGATGACAAAGGTGTCAGCCTCCCCTACTTGGCGGTTCATGATTCGTCGGGGGGGGTTTATGCATGGGTCGTACTCGCATTTGAAGAATTCGGATGTCGAATTGGAGGTTCGAATAGCAAATTCCTATTTTGGATGGCGGCATGAATCGATGGGAAGGCAATATTTGCCTCGAACTCGCTTTCCTGGGATTGACGGCTAGGAGGGGAAGAGAGTGCCGATTCGCCGATAAAGGGATTCAGAGGTGAACTCGTCAGGTAGACTCAAAAATACGAGACTACTCAAGCTGAGAAAATATCATGTCGTCTCTCAGAAGCATTCGCTTTTCTATATTTTGTCTACCACCGCTATGCACCAGATCTAATAATCTGCCTCTATCTATGCGAAGGAAGGAAATGATTCTCCCAATCCCAACTGCTAACCAGCAGCTGATCCCAAGCAAATTTCACATCCATGCCAAGGCAAATCGACTTCCCCACTGCGTGAGCTCTAGCAAATCTACCATATTTAGGCGACACCACTTAGAAAAGGTCCGTCATGGCACCATGCGAAGCATCACCGACGAGAGCAGCGTACTTGGCCAAGACACCACGGTTGACGTTCTTCTTGGGTGGCTTCCATGCCTTGAGACGGGCTATGAGCTCGAATTCGCTAACGGCCATACTCAGGGTGTTGGTTTCGGCTGAGATTGTGATCATGTCGCCTTCCTTGACCACGGCGATGGGACCACCAACTTCATTCGAGGTTATTATGAGTTCATAATAGGGACAAAATTATAACGGGTAGGAAAGCAGAAGGGGAGGAGCGCATCATGGGGAGAAAGTATAGAGCGGGAGAAAGGATAGCAGGCAGAATATCACCCTGAGGATAGAGGAAAGTACGTACCAGCAGCTTCCGGAACGATATGGCCCACGATGAAACCATGCGAAGCACCCGAGTATCGGCCATCAGTGATGAGTGCAACATTGGTCAACCCAGCACCCATGATAGCAGCCGAAGCCTTCAATTGCTCAGGCATGCCCGGTCCACCCTTAGGTCCCTCGTACCGAACGACCAGCACCAAGTTTTCACCATGCGGAATCTGCCCGTTGCTCAATGCGGTATTCAGCTCATCCTCCTTGTCAAAGACCATAGCCTTGCCTGTGAACACCATGCCTTCTTTCCCAGTGATCTTTGCAACAGCGCCGCCAGGTGCCAAGTTACCACGGAGGACTTGCAAGTGGCCAGTATCCTTGATGGGATTTGAGAGAGGACGGATAATAGTTTGGTCTTGTGGGAGTGATGGATAGGACTCGATGTTCTGTCCAAGGGTCTTGCCCGTGACAGTTGGAATGTTACCGTTCATGAGACCAGCTGCGACGAGAAGCTTGATCACAGAGGGAGTGCCACCAATCTTCCAAAGGTCCTCCATGAAATGCTTTCCGCTCGGAGCCATATCAGCTAAGAAGGGGACCTTGTCGCTAACTCGCTGGAAATCGTCGAGGGTTAAGTCAACTTCGGCGGTGCCTGCCATGGCGAGAAGATGAAGAACAGCATTGGTGGAGCCACTGAAGAGCGGTTAGCAAGGCTCGAATTGAGAGGGAAATTGTCATACCCCAGAGCCATGGTTAGAACCAAAGCATTCTCGAAAGACTCCTTGGTCAACAAGTCTCGTGGTAGGATGTTCTTTTCCATGCAGATCTTGATAGCATCGGCTGCCTTTTCACACTCGCGCATCTTTGCGGGACTTTCGGCCGGGTTGGACGATGAGCCTGGAAGGCAGAGACCCATGGCTTCGATTGCCGTGCTCATGGTGTTTGCGGTATACATACCTCCACAGGCTCCTACTCCTGGGCAAGACTTTTGCTCGAGCTCCTCCATGACATCGCAGGGTAATCTGCCCTTCTCACCTGGTCTCTCGGCAGCCTGGAGCTTACCATAGATGAATGCACCATGTGCCTCATAGTTCTGATTATGTTAGCAAGATTTCTCGGAATTCTTTCTCCAGTCTCGTACCGTGCTAATGTTGACATCTTTGTTCAATAGCTTCGAGTGTCCTTTCATAATTGTACCACCATATATCATGACGAAGGGGCGGTTGTGACGCGCAGCGGCGATGATAACACCTGGCATGTTCTTGTCGCAACCGGGGATTGAGATGTTGGCATCATGATGCTACACTCGTTAGTATTCCTCTTGCTTTGGGACTTGGAGTTGGAGTTGGAGTTGAGCAGTAATACCTGAGCGCAGGTGATAGTTTCGATCGAGTCGGCAATAACCTCTCTAGATTGTAAAGAGAACCGCATACCCGGACCACCCATAGTAATACCATCAGAGACACCTGGTCAGAGGTTAGATTGGGCTGTCTTTACATGGAGGCCTCCATGCGACTGTGTTATACGGACCAATCGTAGAGTATTGCCATCCCAACATTCCCTGCCTCTCGACCGCAGTCTTGACCAACTTCCCAAGTTTATTCACTAATTAAAACGCGTTAAGTGGCATTCGAGTCACTGAGGTGTGTGGGCACGTACAATGGGTGCTGTTACACAATGTTAGCGAGAGATTTTCCTTATTTTCCAGACTTGACTTACTTGCACGGATTTCCTTCCCACCACACAGTCGCAATTCTATAGATATCAGATCTTGTTTTCCTTTTTCTGCCATTTTCCCCACGTACCCGACTTGAGGAGCAGTCTTCATCATCTCACGGTTAGGGACACCGGCGGCGTAAAGCATGGCCTACAGAGGTCAGAAAAAAGCAATACCACCACTAGGATCGACCGCATACTTGGGCTCCAGGGTAGTCATGTTCTAATTGCGAGTCAGAATTATTCCTAGAACGAACGTGGGGTGTCTCACCTCTGGTCAGCTTGTGGCTCCAACGGTTCAAAGCTGGCTTGCCATCAAGGATGGTACCTGGCTCCAAGTGCGGGAAGTCGAGGTATGCAGGCTTCTCTGGCTTAGCGTTGCCATTGGTGTCTGGCTTCTTCGGGATTCTGTGGCCATTGGTATAAGGCTTGGTACCGTTGGTTGACACCATCTTTTATTTGGCTTGTTGTGTGGACGGAAGGAAAAGTGGAAGGTTGAATTTGTGCCGAAGATTGAAAGAAAAGCTTAACAGACAGGCGAAAAGTAAAAGTGAACGCAAGAAAAGTCTGCTGATTATTTCTGCCCAAGATTCACTTCTGCATGTTTTATGTTAAGTAGCATTTGCGATTCACTCTGCTCTGTTGTTTCTTGAGCTTGTACCTTTAGGTGCAGATGTCCTGCCTTGCCGACTTGCCCCGCCTTCACGGCTTCGTTCCGTCGCGATGAGGGGTTTATATGGGAATAGATTATCCATAATGGTATCCGTCGTTGACACTGGTGAAGATAGTTATCCTGAATGATATACAGACTCCGTGATCGGCAGTCGTGGGTCGACAAACGAAAGGCCCGTTGTTTGCATGTGTGAAGCACAAGGACGTCAAGGTGACGGAAGACTGAGGGAAAAAAAGATAAAGATGCAGAAGCTTCCGCATCTCGGTGGAAGTACTGATAAGGGCAGCCTCCAGGCCTAGCACTGCAATGCACTGCAGCTACTGTATAGTTTCCCTCTTGTGCTCTCCTCAGCAAGAACGAGTCGTTGGCGATTGGCTCCAGCCCCATGCTGACTCGCGCCACCACCAGGGGGTGTAGGATTGTCGGAACGGAATTGACCACTCCATGAAGGTAAGGTACTTTGAAGATTCCATACGGATGCAGCACTTTAACTCCATATTGAGTACGCTTACCAAAATACAGTAGCAACATGCAGTGGAGTGAGTCGTCCAATGCCCTTGGAAGGATTGGTGTGGTCGTCATTACGAGCGAAAAAGACGTCTGATGTGACATGGCATCGAGAGTGATGGCTGTCTCAACTGCGGTGCCAGCCGCGACCGTCGATGTGGTGCAATAACCTACAGTTGTCCCGGCCTCGGTACCTGAGCCGAGTTGAGCTTCATGGATGTCGAAGTGAGATGCGTTCCTCATGTGGCTCGTTCCTTCCGTCGTGAGCCTGCGTGGGTGGGGGGTCTGTGTCTGTAAACGCCACCTGTGACCTGAGCCGAGACTTGGTGGATGCTTCCAAATCACCGGCATCACGATGCTGCAGCTCCAGCTGCAATAAACACAATCGTTCTCATAGGCAATGAAAGTTGAGATCTGAACCGTATGGCATTCAGAGAAAATACCTCCTCTTTCTTGCTTTGGCACCCCTGTTGCTACCCGAGAGCCCAATCCAATGCCGTCATATTCGCACGTTCTCTACTTCTTCGACCCCTCAGAATATCTATTATCAGATTTTCTCCTGCCACCAGCATCGCAGATCCCGTCTTCTAAAACATCGACTACGGATGGCCAGAGGTATTTCCCGGCCCGGTCACGTTGTTTCAAGGCAATTGATGTCCGCACACGTCCCATGCAGCCGGTCTGCAAGAGAGTTTTGATTAGCTAGAGAACGCCTTGTTGGTATCTCTGACGCTGTCATTGTGCGACTGAGACGTTGCGCACGGAAAAAGGAACCATCTCCTGGAACCCTGCTGGCGTATTCTTAAATCCAAGATGCGCCTTGCTGTCCTGTTATCATGTTTGTTGTTTGTATTTGTTGAGATTGCGGGCGGCGCCCAACTAAACAACAGCTTCACAAACGGATTCCAGTCGCAAGTCTCGTCGCGGCTTCGCTGGCTGTACCCACACATCTCCAGAGGGCGTCTCAACCTGTCTGAGATGAGCCAGATCATAGCCCTGTGTGGTATTCTTGTCCCTGGCTGGTGGCTATTACGACGGATGCAGAAATATGGCAAGTCGTTGTCATTGGACTCTGAAAGTCCTCAAAGTGGAGGGACATATCCTGCAGATGAAAATGGCAAGTTGACTCATCAAATGTCCGAAAGCATGCTGACAATATCTCACAGAGGCCGAAGCATCAGACCCAGGGTTGCTGAAGAAGCATACTAAGTTCAAGTCCTACACTACGAGTCAATTTACATACCCAAAGATCCGAGTCTTCTTCCGACCACACCCTCAGATCGCAAAACTGCCTACCGATCCCGCACCGCTGCCATTGCTCGTATTCATACATGGTCTTGGTGGTTCAGTGGCCCAATTCCACCCACTGTTGACAAGCCTGGTGAACAACTCTACCTGTCTCGCTATAGACTTACCCGGTTGTGGCGTTTCTTCGTTCGCACCAAAAGCTTGGGATGCATACACAACAGAGAGTCTTGCAGAGTTGCTTGAGATCATCGTCGAGGACTACAGAGACAAGGATGCAGAGCAAGGAGTTGTCCTGATCGGCCATAGCATGGGCTGCTCTCTTGCAGCAATGCTTGCATCAAGGAATTCCAAGCACTATACCGACCTTTCAGATCATGTCGTTGGACTCGTGGCTATATGTCCTGTAGCAGGACCTCCTTCAGAAATAGAAGTCGCCAAGTTCAGGAAGCTTCTCTGGATCCCAGGTCCTGTGTTCAACGCTTGGCGAAGATGGGATCGCCGAGGAGGAGTTGAAAGTGCTAGTGTCACCCGATTTGTAGGACTTGATTCCGACGTGGAAACGAAGAAGCTCCAGTATCGTTTCAATGAACAAAGCAAGACCCCAGTATGGAGGCGAATGGCCAGCGGCTCGTTACCTCATTACTATAATGGAGTAGCCACAGGTGGACTGCCAGGAGTAGAGGTGTGGGCGGGCTTGGAAGTGCCTGTATTTCTCGTCGCAGGGGATGCAGATAACATCACAAAACCTGTTGAGATTGAGAAGAT
This sequence comes from Acephala macrosclerotiorum, assembly GCA_014904845.1. Taxonomy (NCBI): domain Eukaryota; kingdom Fungi; phylum Ascomycota; class Leotiomycetes; order Helotiales; family Mollisiaceae; genus Acephala; species Acephala macrosclerotiorum. The sequence goes on from MU119349.1 coordinate 86,170, forward strand.
CGCCAAATTCCTAGGAAAGTCGCATCCTGTTCAAATTGAAGTGGACGAGGATAGCAAACCAATTGTTAATGCAGCTGCACTAGTTGATTCGGCTCTCGAAGGACCGACAAGAAGTCCCAGGCAGATTAATTCAATACGGGATGAAGATTTCCTGAAAGCGGACCCGAATACATTCGAGGATGCACACGAGGACCCATCGACGCCAAATGATGGACTCTCTGTCGTTCCTCCGCAAGCCTTCAAGCCAAAGAAGGTCCTCAAAACAACTATTCTTCCCGCACCAGCCTCTCATGCACTCATTTATCAGCCAGCGCAAGTCAGAATTTTGGCTGGTCTGATATCAGACTTCCTGTGTAGTCAGGTTTCGCCTCGATTAAACCTAGGCTGGCAATTGCAATTTCTCTCGACGTCTGGAAAATGGGATGTCAAGAACCTGGAGAAGTGGAAGAAGGTTGCGCCGGTTTCTGGGCCAATTGCAGGTATTTTCCGTGCCATGAAGACACTGCGAGAGGTCGACGAAACCCATTGTCCTTCTGTATTTGTTCGAGATTGGGGTGCTCAGGTCAAGGACATCATCGACATTTCCCACGAAAGTCCGGTTTACGACCCCAGAGGTCTCGAGAAAGGTGGTGTGCATTACCACAAATTCCCAACTGTTTCGAAGATACCCCCCACAGGAGACGAAGTGACTGCATTCATTGCGCTCGTTGATCGCTTGATCGAGGAGCAGAAGGTTAGAGCCGAGAAGGAAGGATGGACTGAAAAGCATTACATCGGAGTGCATTGCCACTATGGGTTCAATCGCACGGGATACTTCATTGTGTGCTATCTGGTTGAGAGATTGGGATATGATGTGCAGGTTGCCATCGACGAATTTGCTCAGCAGAGACCTAAGGGCATCAAGCATGCCCATTTCTTGGATCAACTATTTGTTAGATTCTGCCATGGGTTGAAGAGGGCTCCAACTTTATGATATTCGACGATACATGCAATAATATCTGCGTTGTATGATAGGTGGATTGGCTTCATAGACGGATGGCTTTCGCGAGAATCACCTGGGAGGAATGGCTACGGCCCACTGGGAACTATTCACGAATAATGAATATGCATATTTTGGTCATGATAACTCAATTGTCAAGCTGTGAAGTCCATCAGAGATAGTCAAGACATCTGAAGCGTTCAAGTAGATGCCGCCAAGAGGAGCTCCATTTACGGTTAGCGCCAAAAGCTCGAACAGGGGTAGCAACTTAGAGCTTCAAAGACGTCAACGAAAAGACGAACATTCAAACTTTCACCCAAAGTCCAACACGGCTCTAGACACTCAAAACCACTTCAAAATGCCTCCAATCTGCATCCTCTCCCGCCCAACAGTCCGCGAACTCGCCAACTTCCTCCTCTCCCCACCAAGCGCACCCCAAAAAACACGCTGCATCTCTCACATCTCGTACCTCATCCGCCCCCACTCTGCCTCCCGCCCTCCCTTTCCCTCACCACGGCACCTCTCCTCCACAGCCTCCTTCCTCTCTTCATCAAAACCCCAAACCCGTGATAGAGGTCCACCTTCGACAGAAGACACACAAACAGATTTCGGCGCCCTAAATGTCCTAGGAAATACTCCAGCTCCGAGTACGAGCATAGATGCTTGTCTGTGGGATGGGTTTCATTTGGATAGTGGGGTGAAGATTACAGGTGGGACGGGGGTGTTGCTTATTGCTGGTGAGGCGTTTAGTTGGAGGCCTTGGGAGGCTGTAGGTAGTGTCAGAGGGCAAGAAGGGGATGGGGGAGGGAAAGTGTTGAGGTTGGTAAATGAGAAGGGGCAGTGGGATGTTAGGGATGAGGCTTGGGGGGTGCTGGATTTGGTTTGGCCGAAACCTGGTATGTCACGGAAGAGATAATTTGGACAGAGACGGTAAAGCAACAAGGCTGACATATGGTAGATCTCTTGATTCTCGGCCTTGGACAGGACATGAGGCCAATAAGTCCGAAAGTCAGACAATATATCAACAGCCTCGGCATTCGAGTTGATATCCAGGATACAAGGAATGCGGCGGCACAATATAATCTACTGGCAACTGAGAGGGGGATTGGGAATATTGCTGCTGCTTTGATTCCTATTGGGTGGAGGGATGGAGTGGGAGTTGTGTGATAGGGGGAGATGCCCGCTATGCCGAAGGCCGACTCGCATATGATATGGTTCGTACTACAACGTCCGGCCTACCTAAGACGTGCAACAAAGACTGCGGAGAGGGGTAGCTAATGCAGGAGTGGCACGCTACGGGCAATGCCCCAGATGGTAACCGCATTCCCAAGTATTTCACACAACATAAGTCCAGACAACACCTGCAACTCCTTCATCTCCCATTTAATAATTCAAGGTCACCTGACTCGAACCCCTCATTATAGTCAGAGCTAGCTACGTACAATTACGTCTAGACTGTATGAAGTCATCTGCTTATCCCGAGCCACTTCAATTGGCCTGGGAGCGAGCATGGACGAGAATATCAGCATCAACAAAACAAGCTTCTCTTTCTCTCGTGTTCGCATTTCTCCATGGAGTTAAGCAATCTCCATGTCGTTCTTGCCTCTATCCTCTCATCTGCAAAATCTACATGACCCCCTCTATCTCTGTATCCCCATCTGGTAAAGAAGCTCTTGACAAGCCTACCATAACAATACTTCAATCATCATCATCAGACATCTTTCAGCTTTCACAATGCCAGTCTCATTCCCCACCCTCTCATCTTACAACCTCCAGCACCTCACCCACTACCCACTTTCCCGTCTACAACCCCGCTACCGGCTACCTCCTGACCACCATCGCCGGCGGCGACACCACCACCTCCTCCTCCGCCATCCTCGCAGCCGAAAAAGCCTACCAATCCGACTGGCGATGGCGTTCACCTCTCGAACGAGCCTCCTTCCTCCTCAAAATAGCAGACGAGGTTGAGAAACACTCCGAAGAATTGGCGGAGATTCTTTGTTTGGAAAATGGAAAACCGTATCAAGATGCCCTGAATTTTGATGTTAGGTTTGCGGTAGAGATTTTTAGGTATTTTGGGGGTTTGGTGGGGAAGTTGCTGGGGGAGATGTATGAGGTTGGGGTGTTTATGTGCAGGTTCATAGGGAACCTTTTGGGCGAGTAGATGACAGATGGGAGAGTCAGTGTCTGGGTTGGTAAGCTGACGAGCGTTCAGAGTGACGGCTGGAATTCTGCCTTTTAATTGGCCTCCAATTCACACGGGAGGGAAGATAGCCCCAGCTATTGCTATGGGTAACTCTTTCCTCACAACTCATCTTCAAACGCAATACTAACAGTGTCAGGCAACACTATAATCATCAAACCCGGCGAACAAGCCCCCTCAACCTCAATCCGCATGATCCAAATCATGCAAACCATGCTTCCACCAAATGTAGTACAATTCATCCCCGCCCTCGGCCCCGATGTCCCTCAACTGCTCACCTCGCACTCCCTCATCAAGAAAATCTCACTCACAGGCTCCACAGCTGCCGGAGCAGCAGCAGCAAAAACAGCTGCCTCGCACGTTATTCCCGCAACGCTCGAGCTCGGAGGTAAGAACGCCATTGTGGTGTTTGAAGATGCAGATCTTGAGAGAGCGGTTAATGATGCGCTTGAGGGGGCGTTCATTAATAAAGGGGAAGCTTGTACTGTTGGTTCGAGACTGTTGGTCCATAGCAGCATTCATGATGAGTTTGTGACGAGACTTGCTGCCATAGTGAGCAAGCTGGTGGTTGGTGATGGAATGGATTCCAAGACTCATGTAGGACCATGTGTGTCGAAAGTCCAGCAGGAGAAAGTGTTGAAGTATATTGAGATTAGAAAAGAGGAAGGAGCGGAGATTGTGGTTCAAGCAAAGTTGCCGAGTGAAGAAAAGTATAAGGAGGGTTACTTTGTGCCGCCGACTTTGTTTAGGGGTGTGAAGAAGGGGATGAGGATTTTGAGGGAGGAGATATTTGGACCGGTGATTACGGTGACGAAATTTGAGGATGAGAAAGAAGCGATTGAGATTGTGAATGATACGCCGTACGGGTTGGCGTGTGGAATTTACTCGAGGAATTCAGAGAAGTGTTTGCGTATTGCGGTGAGTTTTCAGTCCCTTTGGTTATGTGGAATAAGTTGCTGATTTCGGGCAGAGACATGTTGATGCGGGTATGATCTTCATCAACAATTACAACGGAGCAGCGATCGGGACGCCGTTCGGAGGTATGAAAGAAAGGTACGAAAATACTACTTCCCTGAACAGCAACACGAAGCTGACTCCTTGCCAGTGGATATGGGAGAGAACATTGTATCGAGACACTCAATGAATGGTCGACACCGAAGCAAATCCGAATTCCAAGCGGTCTTTCAGAAATTCCTTCATGGAGTGTAATTGTAGATGTCACCAAGAACTAAGATTTCTGAAGTTAAGTACGTCTGTATCTTCCCCATGCCATTAATGAGCTTCGCGGGGTATGGTGAAAGAGAAAAATGGTAGCATAACTGTAACTCACAGTAAAACATATCGATGCATGCTAAAGAGCGACCTTGAAGGACCACTCAGTGCCTTCAAAATGCTGCTTGAACTTGAGAATAGTAGACACTTGCAATATTTGCAGCAGAAGTAATGCTCCTCAACCTTGAGTTGCTCTGTGCAGACCGAATGGGCCATGATATGACCTGAAATTGCCTGTGGAAAGCAAGAAGGTAAATACCCCAAAGGAAAGCCGCAATGAACTTGTATGAAAGGCTGACGATTCGCTAGAGTAAGAACGGGGCGACTGGGCAGTTATGCGTGGTAGGAGGGTAGCTAAGAAGGCACGGAGGGGTGGGAATGTTTTGGCGGAAGGCTTTCGAGTCTGAATGTTCGATGAAGTTGGGTCCTTCGCATCAGATTCGGTAATTCCGGCCTTCTTAGCCTCTCGCCAAAAGTTGGTTGTACATTTTTTAAATAGGCGCTGTTTCCCCAACAGAGCACAAGTTGCGCGACAACAGGCTTGTTGGAAAGTCAGGACTCTTGGCTCCAGTTAATACCAAGATCGTTCGAATGAAAAACACACCAACGCGAGCTTCAAGTAGCCTACTAAATTAAGTTCTCTACACTGCGTCCCCGTACGCCAGGTTGAGGTTGAGTCTTTTATTTTTTGCCTAGAAATTTTGAACTTTTTTTTCCCACGCTAAAGGGGAGTTCTCCTTTCTAAGCGAGCCGAAGCGAGAATTGGCGCAAAAAGACCACTTCACTACTTTCACAGATCTGCAGACCAAGTCAATAAATGACCTTCAAAGTGATTCTATCACTACTTCATTTAATGCTGAAGGTTGCGTTATTTTGTGCTTTGATTTCTTTTTAATCTGCATTTTTAAGATCGTGGCGAAATAAGCTTTCGCGACACGTTTGCTCCTCCCGTGTCCTCCCTCCAAACGAACCCAGTTTCTCCACATCATTCCATGGCAGATATCATCACGATAAGCAAGCACAGTGAGATGTTGGTTCAAACTAAGGGCAGAGGACCCATGTATACTCATTGACGTAAAGATGAGTATCCTTGTTTCATACGGCGGTTGAGGAAAGATTTGGTATATAGAGATGGTTACCTGTGGTGGGTTAGACAGGCGCAGGCGATCCCAGTAATACAGCTCCCAACGATTCTTTTGGCACTACAAAACATCATGGACCAAGGACAAGCTCACGACCACTGGTACTGTTGCAAATCAATGCTTCAAAACACTCTTTACTGTCAACGAAATACAGGAGTAGACCGAAAAGATTGGGTCAAATTGTATTCATTCTTTCTCGCTGGTATAGAGAATGCAGTCATCGGCGACCTCGATGGCCATCCCGAAGGCCCACTAGATTTTGTGGTCGAGGTAAAGAAGGGGCTGAAAGATCTCCATCCACAACCGGACACTTCGTACTACTACTTTGCTCAGGATCTTGCTGCGGGCGACCGATCCGACAACCCCTGGTACGGGCTCAAGGTTGAAGAATGGAATGGGATGAAACTCGCAATGGAAAAGACAGAAGTCTGTGTTCTGTATTGTAAAGAGGATGATATCGAGCATGGCTTTGCCATTTGGGAACTGATGCCTGAGGAAGAGACAAACCCCATCGCCCAAGGCGAGTCAGTGAGTGCACAAGGCTCCGTAGTCTCGGTTGCGGCTACTACCATGTCACACGCGGAGGCAAGGAGGGTTCGACATGCCAGAGAAAGACGCCAGTCGATGGCGAGCGGAGCAAATATCAGCGCCCGCCAGCAGTCCAGCCGTGAAGAAGAAGTTGAGCATTCCGGTCCATCCGGACTTTGCTCACTCTTGTGGCGGCCCCTCTCTGATCATCAAGATTACAGTGAGCATGAAATGGCCAACAAACCTCATTACATCGAGCGCATGTTGTAGAGTGCCTCTGAACAGATGTATGAAGAGCAACTCGAGTGCCGTAACTCTTAGAGTAGGATAAGCATACCGTTGTAAAGGGAAAGGCAATCCAGCGTAGCTTTGAAATTAAAGTTTAGAGATTATCTTGACATGTATACAAGTTTAGCTAGAATTAAAATTCCTCGACTCTTCTCTAATTCTTGGGGCCCGAACATATGTGATGGGAAAGCCTGTAGGCACCATATCTCAAACGACTAGACAAAATGTCTTAAAACCTCCGCGAAGCATCGCCAGTACCGACCGCATGAGACGAAACTGCCAGGACAACCTCACTTTTGACCACGCAGCCGCTCGAAGCTTCTCAGCAAAATGAATATCTTCAACAGATCGAGTTATCCACCTCCACAATACCAACATCACGACAATGCTAAGCAACGACAATCACAACAACTTCCAATCACACGGGAATATTACAATGGGTAAGAAAGAACAATAGTTTCAGAACTATAAAAACTGATTCTGAGAACTTTCAAGATCGTCCACTTGAGACCCAGTCCGCACCTCCTAGCCCTTCCTTCAAAACCTCCTTCAGATCGAACAGAAGAGCCACCAGCCTCGACCTCGACTTACCACGTCTTAAGTCTTCTACTGCAACTACCGAACTTATCTTCTGTTGCGAGGACTGTATCAATTCTATTAAAGAGGAAGATATTGATAATTTTGGTCAAATTGGCTCGACCTGCCCCCCTTTCCAAGGCTCGGTTCGATCTATCACTCTCAAGCACGTGATTGTGATCGCTCCTATTACGAAGAACCCGAAGCCAAACAATCCTAAGAAGCCAGTTCGATACTACGCATATCTCGAGAGGGCTAATGAATACCGTGAGATTGATTCTATCCTCTTCACCTATCTCCAAGATGTGGGTAGCTTCAACGAGGAGACGACCAAGGCACGATTCACTTGCAAGACACACGGCCAAACCTACAACCTCATACGCTACACTTCTCCTCATTCCGAATCCGACTCCGCCACCGAATACTTTTCCGAATCGGACACCGAAACCTCTTCTCCTCAATCCGAGACCCACTCTTCCTCCGGTGATTCTTCCGTATCTGGCACTGAAGGCCCATCTCCTGAATCTCTATCCGACTCTACCCTCGAATGTTCTTCCGAGTCCGACATCGAAGATAGGGAATATGAGTCAAATCTGCTGTCCTCACTATCTCTTTACACAACCGAAGCTTACGGCACCTCCGTTCGAGCCCTCTCGCCCTATCAGCTTTCCGTTGAGAAGCGAAGGTTCATGATCCGCAAGCTCAGCTACGGCAGAAAGGACCAAATGGAGGAGATCATAAATTCCGCAGTGATTTCTGACGAGGATCGGGGCCGAAGAGACAGATGGGGATGGCAAGGACGTAGACATAAGAAGGAGGCTCAGGAGATGTTGGATTTCGAGATGAGGTATTGCTTGGGGAAGATGAGGATGTTCTTTCTGGATGGCAGGGTTGATTCAGCTTGAAGTGACAGCTGTGGTCGGGGATGTCGAAGCGATGATATGGTGGCGGAGCACGATATGAGATAGTATTCTGAAGGGAGGGGAGATGTTTTGACAGTTAGAGTGGCAGGTATTGGGAGAGTTGATTCTCGAAGTGGTACAAAAGTTATGAGGGATCTGCAGCAACGGAAACGGCTCTGCTGGGAATTTTGATCATTATTTAGAAATCAGAGCCTTCGCAGCATGCAGAACATCGCAATGCGTACAACATTCTCAAACACTTTTCTGGAATCACTTGCTTGGTGAGAGTTAGGTCGATACTGGTGCCTGAGGCATATTTCAAAAAATCCTTCCTCTGGGCATTCAATAATTAGCGTTTGCTAGTCAGTGCATGAAAAGTGATGAATCAATGGATCACTGACAGAGAAATTAGTGGAATTCATCTGATGATTCATCGCAAGTCGTCTCATGATTCAATGCAAACCTGTCTAGTGATTCAGGATGTCTTAAAATGCAGCAGAATCAAAGACTTATGGGCAAGAATCTTCATGATGATTCAACAAAAGGTGAAGCCAACCCCTCACTTTCCTCACCGCTCAAATTTAGCGACCGGTATACCACCAGTACAACGAACAGTATCGTGTCCCAGAAATGGTCAGCATAAATGAAGATTCTTGCACGGAACATAGTATGAAACCTGACTCTAGAAGCCTGAGCTTTCTTCAGACGTTACTTCTCTCCATGACCCTGACGCTCCCAAATCTTCGGTCTCGGCTCTCAGAAATAGCTAACACAAACTATTTCTTCTCTGAGCCTCCGGGGGGTTAGAAGAGAGCTTGAACCTTCATGTCCTACACCCACCTATTTCTTCAACTTTTCCTTTCGTCTAGCACTCCTCCACCCCCATAGTGACAAACTGTTCGTTCCTTCTTGAAGAGGCGATTTGGATGCATATATTCCTTCAGCCTCTGATCATCGGTGAATTGAAGCAAAACGTGGATCTCGATCCACAAAGTGTGCCTATGTCTGCGGTCGTGACTTCCCTTCTCATTCTCGTCTAGAATCAGAATGTGCTCTCAAATGTCTGAAGGGATTAGGTTGACATATCTCCCTTTGGCTACCTAGTACGTGACGTAAATGTTGAGGCCCGACATCGGTATCTCCTCTATCGCTCCCTCCCTCCTCATCAGAGTTGGACCTTGACTCCTGGAAGTGGGGTATTGTTCAGTCGTCCCGTCCTCTTCCTCTTCTGTGTAAAGGGAAAGTCCGTGACTGATTCAGTGGCTGGAACGAGGTATCTGATACATCTCCACTTCGAATATCCAGTAGATCCAGAAGGTATGCAAAACGTGAATGTTAATTCTCGGTCCCGGATCAGCCATCTTTCTCGTCGCTTCTTCGCTTCTTGTCGAAGATGGCTCTTGGAGCTTGAGAACAGACAAGTGTTAATCGTTCCTCCCCTCCTTGACTCCCTCCACGACAGGTGAGCCGCATGACGCTTGTCTCTGATCATCTGGTTGCGCATTGCAAAACGTGAATGTTGACTTGATTGCCGTCTAGTTCTTCGCTCTTCCTCACCTCCTCTTCTTGTCGAATGTAGGTTCTGATTCCCGGAACGGGACGTCCATTTAGTCGATCCTGCCTTTCTCATCTTCTGTCATGTGGAGCAAGGCTTAGGACTCCCGAAGATACTGGCGTGCTACATCTGATGCACCCCTTTTTCAACATCCAATGGAAAACGCAAAACTTGCATCTTGGCTTTAGGATAGCAAAGTCTTTGCATCCAGTTGTTCCCGAAATTCCTGTCTTTCTACACAATAAGTGAGGCGCATGATTCCAGAAAAGACTAACATGACACACTTGATGCATCTTCTTTTCAAACATCTAGTGGATAATGCAAAATATGAATGCCGATTCTCAAAACTGCAAAGTCTTTACATTTGGCATCCTTCCCCTTCCTCAACAACAAGCGAACCGCATAACTCCCGAAAATGCTAGCGTGACACATCTGGTGCATCTCCTCTTTGTCCATCTGAAAAACGGCAGAAATGTAAGTCTTGACTCCCTACGAGCAGCCTTACAGCTCCATGTGTTTCTCCCCTCTTGCGTTCTGCCATAAGTCGTGACCCTTAAAAGGGTTAATGTAACACAGTTGGTGCATCTCCTCGTTTGAACATTAGAAAATGGAGAAAATGTGGATCATAAATCCTCCCTCCTGCATAGTCTGCCAGAAATCGTGGGCTCCGAGGGCTCACCGTGATGTATCTGATGCCTCTCCTTTATGAACATATATAAAAGGAGTGTATGTAGGTCTTGACTCCTATGCGTGGCGTTGCAGCTTCAGTCGTTCCTCCCACTTCCATATTCTGCCTTAAATCGAGACTCCCGGAGAGGCCGGCGTGACATCTGGTACATCTTCTCTTTGAGAAAATATAGGGGATGATGTAAATGTGAACCATCCACTCCTATGACCGGCTTTGTAACTTTAGTCGTTCTTCCCTTTCTCAGACTCTACCACAGCTCATGACCCCCAAAGAGGCTAGCATGACACATCCAGCGCATCTCTTCTCTTAACATCTGGTGAATAACATGAAATGTGAATCTTGACTCCCACAGACCGTCTATATAATTGACTCGTCTCTCCTCCTCCTTTCTCTTCCTTCTTTCGTCTACAACATCCACAACAATTCCAAGACAGCACCCAACAGACAGTACCTTAGATACCCCTGTATCTAAGACTATCATTATCCAGCTATGTCGAAAAGCGCATCAACAATATTCTGCTGTAGTGCTGCAGCTCTAGTACTTGGTCCTTCAAACCAGAAGCTGCACTATGACCCCAACAGAGAGCTACATGAGACGATATTCCGCTCCTTCATTGGCTATGCGATCAGATGTCACCAAGAAGCGGAACGGCAAGAAAAGGCTCGCATCCAAGCGCAAGAGCTACTACAACTCCTGATGGGCGCCTTGAACCCAGATGTCGCGCCTCCGACACCGGAGTTCTTAAACTCCTTCTCATCATCTCAAACTGCAACCTCCTCAACTCGAGGTTCATTTTCCTCAACTCCAGTATCATCAACAAGTCAGACTCCGATGCCGGCAACAGGACTTGCTACATCACTAGCACCACCACACCCAGGTCTTGCAACAGCACTTATCCCAGCCCTTCAACAACCATCTCTGACTCCAGTTCTGACATATGAAGCGCTCAAGAACAACCCTCTGAGTCCTCAAACACCATATGTGATTCATCTCACCAGTCGCCATGACTTTGGCCCGGTCTACTCCCATCGATACTTCGTGTGTCCAGATGATCTGTCGAAGGACTGGGCTGAGGTTTCATTGGTACAATGGTTTGCTCAAGGAGAGCCGTTTAAGATGAAGGCTGAGAAGTGGGACTTGAAGTGCACTCAGGACTGCCGGTTCTTTCGAATGACGTTGAGGCCGAACTTGTGGTTGAGAGGATGTTATGCTGGGCCGGGACAGACACAGACACAGACACAGACACAGACACGGACACAGGCAGTGAAGCAGGTTTCTTATCCGGTAGCTGGGCCTTCGGTGCAAACATATCCTGCGAAGCAAGTCTCGTACCCGGTGGATAATGGTGGATTTGATAGTGGTGCGAAAGGGTGGCATGTTGTGAGTCAGCCAACACAGACGATGCAGCAGGTCCTATACCCAGTAGCCGAGGTTGAGTTGGATGATACATCGAAGCCAAGAATCAACATACTGGCGGCTGATGCAGGTGACATTGATTGGAAGCAAAGAGTGAACTTGGTGACGATTGTTCCAGGCACTGGTGATTCGAAGCAGAGAATGGATGTGTTTGCTGCTGGTCCAGAGGATGACGAGAAGTGACGATTGATGGAATGTCGACGTGTTCTATGTTTCGATCGAGTGGTTCGTTGATGCGAGTATCTATCCGCCGGATGTTTGTCCGCGATGACTTAGAAACGCTGCTTTGCCCGTATCATAGTTATAGTTGAGGCTGGAAATATGAATGCGATGAACTTTTGCACACTTCTCCTCTGTTGCCGACATTTGATCGTGCTTCTATCAGCCACTGGGCCTGAATGAATGAGACACGGTGAAGACGAAATGATACAATACAAACATGTAAATAACAAATTGAACGCGTAAATGAATACATGGAGGGGTAATGAAGGTGTGGAAGTCCGAGCATATGCAGATTCTGGTTCCTGCAGAAATGTCTGAGACATGGAGTTCAGAGCGGAGAGGGTTACTCCGCCTTCAGACGATACAAAGGTGACCGCTTGTTTGTGTCTGATGTTCGTTCTCAGCTTCAAGTGAATGGTGAGAATAACAACAGTCATCCGAACGAACATTCAATCCAAACCATGTTGAACAAGATGTGATGAAGAGGTTAATTGTCGTCAAAACAACCCCTGAAATACCGGAGCCGGATGGCTCCACATGATCCCGAAGCCCGATCTGACCTCGGCTCAAGCCTTATCGCGGCGTCACGTTCACAGGTACAGCAATATTTGTTGTCATCCCTTGTGATATTCTTATTCCTCTCTCTTCTAATAACTCACAAACTTCACTTTCCTTTCACCTTCGCCAATATCCACTATGTCCGAAATCGAAGGCATCCCATCACCAGACACCTCTCCAGAAAACCCCATTCCTGTCCCAAAAATAACCCCGCCATCACCACCAGTACCTTCCATCAAAATCCTCAAGTCCTGGGCGCCCCTCTACCTCCAGAAAACCGATGCCACAATCTCCCAACTATCCAAAATCCTCTCTACTCCCTCAGGCACCGACACCCTCCTCCTAACCCTCTGCTACACCTCCCTCCTGACCTCCAACCTCCTCGCGAGCCTCAGCCTCTCTCGAATCCGTCGCTTCTCACGCCAACTAATTGAATCCGCCATCTCCCTCCCCCCAAACACAACCGTCATTATCGACACATCTGCCATCCCTCCTTCGCGGTTGTTAATCACTAGTCAACGACTTAAAGCGTTAAGTGAACTTATTTCGGATTTCAGGATATTTGCGAGACTATGGGGTTTGGTTGGGATGTGGAAGTGGGGGAAGAGGGTTTTGGTGGATTTAAGAGAGGAGGGAGGGGGGACGGATTGGATCGGGAAGAGGATTGAAGCTGCGCAGGTGGTTGTGAATGTGCTTTTCCAATATTTGGAGAATGGAGCGTATTTGAGCAGTAAAGGTGTTCTGGGGTGGGACAAGGAGAAGCAGAATTGGGCTTGGGCGTGGAGTAGTAGATTTTGGGTTATGCATGTTGGCCTGGATTTTTGGAGGTTGGGGAGGGAGTGGGCTAAGAGACGGGAGAAGGGGAAGGGGAAGCAGGTTGGTGGGGGGGTTGTGGATGTGGAGAAGGACGAGTGGAAGGCGAAGTGGAGGAGGGAGATGGTGGTCAATATGGCGTGGGCGCCGTTGACTCTTCATTGGAGTGTGGAGCAGGGGCTTGTGAGCGAGTTCTGGGTGGGGGTGTTGGGGAGTGTTGCTGGTATTACTGGAGCAAGGGAGCTGTGGAAGCAAAGTGGGAAGAGATAGAAGGACTTGATGGAGAGAATACCGATGGACAAATAGAATTGATGGATTATGGGATACCCTTGAAGCGAAGGCGTAATTGGAAGCTAGCTTAAAGTATAGAAGGAACGAACAGGTCTAGATTCAAATCCTCTTAGATGCCAAGGTCTTAGTAATTGAATGTGACTACATTCGAGCACACAACTACGCTTGTTGGTACGGCACGAGGATTTTAGACACAGGAATATGTTGTATTACACATCACAGAATCAATTCAGCGTAGCTAGAACTTGATGGAATACAGATGCCAAGTACGAGTAAATGCCTGACAGAAAACAATTGTCAACCCCCAAATCCCCTATCATTACTCGAAGCTTGACTGCTGCTAGAACCAAAAGCCACCTCTTGTGTTCACCTGCTCGGCCATCATTCTCATGAGATACCAATCAAATGCCAAACTCCTGCGGACTTCGTGGTGCCCTCTGCCATGCACTTATTCCCACCCGAACACGCGCAAACTTATGAACCAATGACCATCGTGGGAAATTATTAATAGGAGCTGTAGCAAAGCTATCAGCGGAGCCATCAGCGTTGAAACAATTGAACTCACATGACCCTTGTCTTAGGAGTTTCTGGTTTCTCTTGCAGGCCCGTCATGACCGAAAGCTTAAGATGTAAGTTCGGGTTAGGCTTATATATCTTCTTGAGGTATTCCGCCAGATCCATCACATCTTCAATAAACTTCTCATGCCGACAACCATCCTGGCAGAGGATATCTTTCAGCCAGTCCGTCAATCTGTCAATCACGCCAGAAGACTCCATGACCGTGCAAATGATGTCAACGATGTTGTCCAAATTGACGTTCTTCTCCAGCTTCTTGACTTGATCCATGGAATGTTCAACGACTGACTTTGCTCCGACGTTGCTTGCTAGTATGTTGAGCGTGATCTCGTCAAGGGGATCGTCGTTGCGGTAATTTTCGAGGTTGACGAAGGAAACTAACATGTTGACCACACGATCAGGTACTTCTTCCTGTGACTTCTTTTCCATGAAAGAGACGAATTCCTTCTCTAGCTTAGGTACTTCCACGAGATAGCTTGCTCTGAAAGAAAACGCTTTCCCTCGGATCGTGACATCTTTGGTTTTGAATGGGAAATTGTCTTTGTGTTTGGCGTCGCATGAATTGTCACACCCGAGATGGCTGTGGGGGTCTCGAAAACACTGGTAGTGAAGCTGATCGTAGGCTCGCCGCCGAAGACAGTCAATGCAATCGCACTCAGGAGACGTGAGGTCCGCTCGTGAAGCCACGGCCACTGGTCCTGGGTATGGAAATACTCTTTGCGTAGTTCGCGAAATCATGCTTGTTCGATCTCCTAAGACAGCAGGTCGGGCTAAGCTCTGCCAGCGCGCTGGTAGAGCTCTACCATAGGTAAGTTCATAATCAGCTCGCAATCGATTGTATAAGAGGGGGTCGACGAGTCTCGCCGACAGAGGGGACATATGCGACATATTGCATTAATAGAGCAAATGTGGATTGAGGATGGGAAAACGAGATAACAAGGATACCGTTTAAGAAGCACGATAGGAAGATCACGAAAAGCAAAATCAGTCGAGAATGACGCGCGGGGAACGAACAATGACAAGCCTATAAGAGTCGACAGCAAAGTGTTGAGGAGAGTTTGACAAGAACCAGCCACTTACAGCATCAATGTATGACGATGCACGCTGAGCCGCTGGCATATGACAACTATTTTGACTTATCTTCCCGTCTATCATGTAGCAGCAACGACGTGTACTGTACAGGAAAGGAAGAAAACTCGGACACGGACAGAGAGGAAGGAAGGGGTCACACAAGAGGATCACGTGGGGCGGTACTAGTACAAACATTGCTCCAATAAAGTCGCATCTAACAAGCCGGTGACCAATGAAAATCGAAATTGTACAAGATAGGAGGCGATGTATTTCCGTGCGTTACGTTACGTTGTAGCGTTCCGTGTATTGAGAGAAAGCAAGCAAAGCTCATGAACAAATGCAAGTTTCCAGTTTCGAGAGTAGTCATATCCTATCGATCTCGCCAACCCCGTATTGCATAAAGCGGAATCTTTGACAAATCAAGAAACCACGACATTGGTGGCCCGTAGAAATTTTGCAAGTATCCATCGAAATAAAGCTCGTAATTTAGTATTTTGGCCCTGGTCCTCCGTAGCCCTCATCAGGCCTCCTGCTCTCGTCGAAGTGTCTCTTTCGAAGAGCTGCGAGACGCTTCTTCTTTGTAACTGAGTTCACATATGTACCAATGAAGAAGCCAATGACGTTGAAGAAAGGAACCCAGGTATGTTCGGGAAGGAATTTCTGCGCGAAGGCGAGGGCCAACGGCGATGAAATCCAGCTGACCTTCATGACAGGCATGAAGCCGGCCTTCCATGTTGCATGGACTTGATGGATGGTCTTAGCTCCCGCGATGATGGCCATCGAAATCAAGTACACGCTATTTTGGATCGGGGCAACCTAGTGTTATGTTAGTAGGGACCAGAAGTAGGATGAGCTATCGCAACGTACAACCAAGTTGCTGACTAGAATTTGCATGATCTTGGCCTTCAGACTCGTGCGTCCGGCGAACACCTTCTGGAGAATACTGATCAAGACATGGCCCAATGGTGCGCTTATAAAGGCACCGTACGCAGCCATCTTTGGCACTCGCGCTGTGAAGTAATGTCCTTGTTTGTTGATGTCCTTCGCGATCCACGAGGCAAGGATCTCTTGTAACGCAGATAGAGTGCCGGATGTGAGCATCTTAGTTCGGAGAGGATTGGTTTGGAGCTGCTTGAGGTAGGCCTGCATGGGACACTGTCAGCATTCTGGCCTTCATAGCTCTCATTCGGATTCATCATATACCGCCAGATATCCTTGACCAATATTCCCCTTCCCTCCCGTCAGTGCTACGCCGACCTCATCCGCCAATTCGTGCGCGGGGCCCTTCATTGCGTCGACTCCTTGCCCAACAGCAGGCCCTACTGTTTGCGTGACTTTATCTGCTTCGAATTTGACGCTCATTTTGGCGGGTATTGGATGAAGGAAGGTTGTAGATTCTATATGCGATCGAAGATCAGCGGGAGGTTCCAATCGTGACACGGCGGAGATGTTGAGATCGCTAGGAGTACGTTGTTGTAAGCTGAGCTCCCCAATGTTTACTGCTCGTACCGAGGTAGCGCGAGAAGGTTGGGGTTGCAACAAGAGAAGCTGCGCAACGTGTAGAGAGTCGCAGATGTATCGCGAAGACGACTGACCTGTAGAATGCCTGTAGCACAAATCACTGAGCACAATCTGCCAGCCTGCGAGGTGAGGTTGGGATGAGCATCAAAAGCAAGCTCGACAATAAAGAGGAGGCGGAGGTTTCCTCGTACAATCAGAGCTTAGCGCCACGACAGGGATCAACCAGCTGGCTGAATTGTCGTGGCAGCGACCGATATCAACAACTCTTGAATGCACCGAATGGGATTCAATTTATCAACAATGCTAGCAGCCATCAAATCACCTAGTAATATATAGGCAGAGAAGCCTTGTGAGCCTACTCAATATGCCTACCTCCTCTTCAGCCCCCGAAAACACGAATACCGCTGTAGGCAATTGTCCCCTGAATAATATCAACACTCAACGACGAAGAGGCAAGAGCATTGTGCTTTAAGTGCCTCATGCATATTCATTCTGCTTCTCTAGACAAAACGGCCTGATTTCATGTGAGCCATCTGCACTAACTTAATGAGATGACGACTGAATGAGAAGAGCTTGATGGGATCCGCCTGCATCCAAATATGCTTGATTGACCTTCATCCATTCTAGATTGCACTGGCCATAATGCTGCTTCGTTTTCGCTCTTCAGAATTTCTTTTCATGCTCAGTTGGCATTGGTTGCGTAAATGTTCTTATAGGCGGATCATGAATCGTTGCCCACCTTTAGACAAAAGTGCTGGTATCAAATTGAGAATTCTCTACAGTGCAAGTATATCTTCTGCTCTTCACTCTGCTCTGCTATTGGTTTCTCTGCTGGTGATATAAGCTTCTCTTATCTCAAAGAATATCCTGAAAGTGCTTGTGGGCATAAAATCCGCTCATGGCGAGGGCATTATCCGAACTCAGGAATTCCTCCAGTGTCCATAGCATTGTCCAAGATCGAGCTGGACAATGGACTTCTCGGTTGTGTTTTTCTTAGCTTAAGAGCGCGTCGCGTTATAATTTTCGCGATTTGAATATCCTCTTAGCTTCGCCTTCGTCTTCAGGTGAATTGCGATGTCAACATAAGCGGAACCTCCGATCACGATCCAACTTCGAATCTTATTCAAGATCTGCGCATACCCTTCTTGAATAACCTGCAGTCCTCTCCCTAGAACAAACGCATCACCTCTTGACAGACGTCAACCATGGCGACCGCGCAGCCAAATCACAGAAGAAACCGATATACGACCGTCTACATGCCACGAGGCGCGGAGGTCCATCCTAAACCCAATCCTTCTTTTGAAGCATGTTGTTCGCACTTGACTATGACGCGTTTCTTCACCAACAATCAGCAACTTGTCTGTACCTACTGTGGCCAACCTCCTGCAAACGGTTGGCTCTGGCGTTGCACTCAAGACCGAGAGTTGATCCTAGAGGATGACGTGGATAGAGGTGTCGTGGTAAGCAACATAACATACCCCCTGCTTTTTGAGATATCACTGATATGGGACAGCAAAAAATCGACGCTCTTCCTGACATCTTCGAAAAGCCTCCGCCAGGTCCCAGAAGTGTAGCTGTGCGCCAAAACCACACATCCTTCTTGAGCGAGGCTTCTGATGAGCACATGCAAGAGTATTCTCCGAAGCAGATTGAGCAAGTCCTCGAGCAAAGACTTAAGGTGCTGGAAGTAGCCAATCGATCGAAGTTCGGCATCCTTAATGAAATTTTCTTCTCCGCGCCTGTCAACGACGGGGTCCCTGAAGGTGATGCTAATCACAAGTCATCATCGCCTACATACAAGCCATGGCTCCCAGAAGTTGAGTGCCAAACTAAATGGTGCCAAAACTGTCGACCGCATTGTGCGGAGCGTGGATGGCTCAGTCTTGAAGGCATTGCCGACGGTGACATCCCCTTGACAGCAATCTATGGCTTTGGCTTCGATATGTTTGGTAAGCGACCTGTTAGTCTTGTCAAGCATGTTGCCAACCTCGGATTGCGACCTAACCCTGACAATATCAAGGTGAGTACTGCCCAAAGATGTCTCGACCCCTTCCACAATTCATCCCCACCCACACGCCCTTAATGGTTTTAACATCTTCACAGAATATGCGATCAACCACCCAACGCGAACGACGTCCCGCCTGGAAAGGTCCGCTCTCCCGCCGCACCGCAAACTCGCGCCCAAATACCAACCTAGGACTCGGCATCTCTGACACCAACTCCCCATCCTCTTCCTCCTTCACCCCCAAACCTCCCAAAACCCCCAAACCACGCATCAACCTCCTCGCCATACCTGATATGCCCGTGAGATGGGTCCGTGTACAAGCCCATCTCGACCGCCTCTATGCCGCCGAAGACGCACGAAACGCCGCCGCAGCTGCAGCTGCAGCTTCCCAAAACTCCAACCCCCTGGGTCTCACATCCTCGACTTCCCTCCCTTCTCTGGCTACCAATACTCCTCTCCTTGAGACTCCATTGAGTCCAACGAACGGTTCTTTCCCACCCGATGTTCCTTTCCCTCCGAGTCCAGTTCCGGGTAGGAGACATTCGTTTACTTTGCTGCCGAGACTTTCGATGGTGGGTAATATTCCATTGCCGGAACAGACGGATGAGGAGATTGAAAATATTAGTGATCCTAGTTCTGTTATGGGAGATGATGAGTATCAGAAGGATGGAGGCTCCGGCTCCGGCTCAGGATCAAGTTCAGCTGCTGTCTCGCATATTGGGGATGATGAGATTGTAGATCTTACGACCTTCTACTCACCACGATCACCAGACAAATATGTCCAGCATGATGATGGTGAGATTCTAGATCTTACATCCTTCTACTCACCAGTCCCGATCACAGATAGCGAGGAGGACGATGTTCGGGTTGGTGGGAGTGAACCGGTCTCACCAATTACGGATATGGAGGAGGAAGAGGTCAGTGCTGGTGAGGGAGTTGGTGTTTTCTATACCGAGCCGTTGGTGTTGAAGAATGGAGTTGCGGTTCTAGAGGAGAGCGTTGAGGAGCATGAGGCTCATGTTATTACGCAGTACTGAATCCCTTTCCCGTTGTTTGAGTGTTGTTTTCTGCTTTCGGCTTTCTATGGAAAATTTGGGAGTTGAATGGCGTTGTTTGGCTTTGCCTTTTATGACTGATGATCGACGAGGGAGGCGTTGCTATGGTTCGCAAGGGTTGTTCGTTTTACTTTCATGAGGGATGACTTTTATGACTGATGATGGACTGGACGCGTGGCCGGGACGAACTTAACTTGTTGCTGCTTGAGGATGCTTGGAAGGATGTCATATCTTGACGCGTCCGCATTTCTTGCTATGCAACAGAGCTGTAGGATAAGTAGCTCACTGAGCAGACTTGGAGACTTGATTTACGTATCATGCAAGCTCTCCAAGCACATGTAGGAATAGTAAAACAAAATGAAGAACGAGGCTTTGCTCACAACTCAGGTTCCTTTTCACGTTGCATGCGAGTGAAAACTGTGCAACATCGCAAACTCGCGGACACCAGAGAGCCAGAATTTGTAGGTCATGACAGCATTACATTTACAGAATCATAATCTCATATACGTAAGCCATAATTGCATCATAGCAGCGAATCAACCCCAAGCCGCCAGCGCCCAATGTTCCAGGCCCAGCCAGTAACTCATGTATGCTCATATGTACGTTTCGTTCATCCCAAACTCATTTTGACAGCCGTATCCTGAACACCGGATGCCGTTACTCAAACATTTCATATCCATGACTCTCTCTGATGGCCATTCCTTATTGTGATCCAGGTTCGCATTGTCATCGCCTGACACTCTTGCCCTCAAATTGCTCCTTCCTCTTTGCTAGCAAGCTCTTCAATGCGCCCAGACTCGTATCCAACGTATCTTCATTATGGGCACAGAACTTGTAGCTCTTCTCTTCCGTGATAATTTGCAAGCAGTGCGTCTTGCTTTTGCTCAAAGGATCGATTTCCACCGCATTAATGACCGTACTCAACGGAATGATTAAGATAGGCGAGTACTCCGAATCGTTCTTATACATAGCTATAGTTTTCGGACGAACCACAATCCAGAGGTCCTTCCATTGTCGGACGCCACGGTTGGTTTTCAGGTATAAGAGGAAACCTTGCCACACTACGCGCTCGGCGGAATTTGGGTCTTGCTCTGTGGCCGGAGATGTGACACTTATTTGGCTAGCGTTTCGCGCGCCTAACATTGGTCTGACATTAGGCGCTTGCACCGCGAGCGGCTCTTCTGGAATGGAAACTGAGGAGCGATCTCGCGCGCGGCTCATGTCCACGTCCGACATGTCTGAGACCTCGTTTCCTGAGTATTCGATGGTATGGGACGGCCGCCTGGGCGCGTGTAATCCTAACGCTTCTGTTCGCTGAGTGCGGGGTATGGGGTCTGTGGGCTCGGGAGAACTTGATCCTAATCGCTCATCGTGGAGGAGTCTTTGCTCATTATGCTTTTGCATCGCTCGGTCAAAGCCATTATGTGAGTGTATTAAGTTTCCTGCGGGGCTGGCGAGTAGCATCTCTTCTTCTTCCTCCTCAATTCGCGCCTCTTGTCTGATGAGTCCAACCCATTCTTCAGCATCTTTCCGTGATTTCGCTTCGAGATGGTAATTCCGCGATGGGGAGAATAGACCGAAGACATTCTGGCGCTTTTGTTTGGGGTCTTTGAGGAAGGCGACTGCGGTGAGGTCTGAGAGGTGGATCTTGTGTCTTAGTTTATCTTCGTTCTGATCTCTGTAAATTGAGAGGGAATTGGGTCGTAGAACCAAAAATATCGGTTTCCATGCCTATGAGAGATTATTAGTATAGCTAATACATCTATAGCTGCTCTAGAAGTCCTACCTTTGTCTTCCTAGTCCGTTTCTGCACAAACCCACTCTTCAACACGCGATCGAATTCGAAGCTGCCATTCTGATTGACCGGAGAGAAGGTATCGAGGTTGAGATGTGAGTTGCGTATTCGGCCTGCGGACGATGAGGGAGGCAGGGAGATCGCGGCAGAAGGGGATATTTCAAGTATACTTCGTTCCGGGATTGGACGAGGCGCAGATGCTTCTTGCATTATTGCGGTGTATACTTCGGTCATGTTCTGTCGGAGGCACGATCAATCGTGAATTTTCGTATTCCCAAGCAGCTCTCCAAGCTTGCTTCTCCGCAATTGTAGATTTCGGGCGTGGCGTCCGCTGATATTGAAGTCGGTGGCCGGTGCCTTTCGGTGTCTTTGATTTCCAGCCACCACCTGATTGCACGCAGCTGCCAGTCGATACGAGTCGATGCGTGCGCAACCTCAACACAAAGTCCCAATGTTCGTCTCGTCCATAATAATCCGGGCTTCCTGTTGAATATTAGGGTGTTGGTACGTGAGCCCCGATCGCCGGAAGCTTAAATGAGCATCAGAATTTTGGTCGCGGTGAAACTGTGTTGAGCCAGGATGACGCTGCGACTCGAGACTTCAGAACCAACGACGACTTGCCGGAGACGACTGATGTTACAAGCGCGTCTAGCGAGACCCTTAAAAGTACGTTGAAATAGCAACACCGTCTGAAGACTTCGATCTCTTTGTGGCTGTGTTCATGCCGGTGAGTGAAAGAGAAACGACTGGAGTCTGTTGAATCACAAAGAAACTCAAGACTGTGTTGGATTTTGACGGCCAGCGACCATTCAGAGAAGCCTCGAAGAAGCATTCCAAGAATCACGTGGTGCGGCCGCCTCCGACAGCTTGGCGGGGCGGGGTGAATGAGTCGAAATGATAATCGCGGAAGCTAAGGTCAATAAAAACATCGAAGAGCATCGCAATTTCGATTTCTAGCATGACCACTTTCTCATTGCCTTTTTGATACCCAAAAGTTGTACATTTCAGTACCTCAAAATGCCTGTCGTAAATCCAGAGCAGTTGGTAGCGCTCCAGCAAAATCCCAACAATATCAGAAATGTAAGTTCTCTGCGATGGAGGGGCAATTTCAAATCGCTAACAAACCAAGATTTGCATTCTGGCACACGTTGTAAGTAATTTCCACTTCCTAACTCTCTGCGTGTACTCATTATTCAATAGGACCATGGAAAAACATCCCTCACAGACGCGTTGCTTGCCACGAACGGCATCATATCCCCAAAGCTGGCGGGCAAGATCAGATACCTCGATTCTCGGCCAGATGAACAGACTCGAGGTATCACGATGGAGTCCTCTGCCATTTCGTTATATTTCTCTATGCTGCGACGGTCTGCGCCCGACGCTACTCCCGAGCAAAAGGAATACCTCATAAACTTGATAGACTCGCCAGGCCATATCGACTTCAGCAGCGAAGTGTCGACTGCATCCCGTCTATGTGACGGAGCTGTTGTCCTAGTGGATGCGGTCGAAGGTGTATGCAGTCAGACCGTGACTGTACTCCGCCAGGCATGGGTTGAGCATATGAAGCCTCTACTGGTGATCAATAAAATGGACCGCCTCATCACGGAGCTGAAGATGACCCCAGGCGAGGCCTACATACACTTGAGCAAGTTACTTGAACAGGTAAATGCCGTTCTTGGGAGTTTCTTTCAAGGTGAGCGAATGGAAGAAGATCTCAATTGGAGAGAAAGAATGGACGAAAGAATCGCTGCAGCTGCGGCCAAAGAACAAGAGCGAGCAGAAAAAGACGCTGTCAATGGCGCAAATGGTACCTCGATCGACACGGAGAGTATGATATCTTCGAGCAATGAGTATGAAGAGAGGGATGACGAAGATATTTACTTCGCACCAGAGAAGAATAATGTCATTTTCAGCAGTGCCATCGATGGGTGGGCATTTACTGTGCGCCAATTTGCTAGTCTCTATGAGAAAAAGTTAGGGATCAAACGTACTGCTATGGAGAAAGTGCTATGGGGAGATTTCTACCTAGATCCAAAGACTAAGAAGGTCTTGGGCCAAAAACATCTAAAAGGACGAAATTTGAAGCCAATGTTCGTCCAACTGGTGCTTGACCAGGTCTGGGCTGTATATCAAAGTACAACGGGAGGTGATAAAGGCAAAGGGTGCGTGGATTTCCTTCTGTTTCGATTTATAACTCTTGCCATAACGCTAATCAACCTTAATGTCTCTATTCTAACTGAATTCATTTAGTGACCCTGCCATGACGGAAAAGATCACAAAATCTCTGAATATCACTCTCCCTCCACACGTCACCAGGTCCCGAGATCCTCGAGCCATTCTCACAACACTCTTCAGTGCCTGGCTACCATTGTCAACAGCACTGTTGGTATCTGTCATCGAATCGCTACCTTCACCCCCTGCCGCCCAAGAAGGAAGACTTCCAGCACTCATCGATGCATCTCCCGGCTTTTCGCATGTGGATCCCGCGGTCAGAGACGCCATGATCAACTTCAAGGCCTCGAAGAATGATCCCGTTGTGGCGTACGTAAGTAAGATGGTCTCAATACCCGAGAGCGAACTACCAGAGAATAAGCGTCGTGGAGGAGCTCTAAGTCCAGAAGAAGCTAGAGAGATGGGCCGACGAAAACGAGCTGAGATCGCAAGAGCCCAAGCTTTAGAAAATGGCGAAACACCTGATCCTATCAATAGCCTCACAGAAGCAATTGGAGGAGCAAATTTAGAAGAAAGACCAACAGAGGAAGAGAAGCAACCCGATAAAGAACACCTCATCGGCTTTGCTAGAATATACTCTGGGACACTATCGGTTGGAGACTCGGTCTATGTTATCCCACCAAAGTTTACGCCTGCAGATCCCCACCCTAGTCCAGAGCCCCAAAAGGTAACTGTCACAGCTCTATACCTTTTTATGGGACGAGGATTGGAGCCCTTGACATCCGTGCCAGCTGGTGTAGTCTTTGGAATTGGTGGTCTTGAGGGCCACGTTCTCAAGTCTGGAACCATTTGCAGTCAGCTAGAAGGCAGTGTCAACCTTGCCGGCGTCAACATGGGATCACAACCTATTGTCAGAGTTGCGCTGGAACCAGAAAACCCCGCAGATCTAGACAAGATGATTCAAGGACTTCGACTTCTCGTCCAAAGTGATCCTTGCGCCGAGTACGAACAATTCCAAAGTGGAGAACATGTTCTCTTGACTGCGGGAGAATTGCATCTCGAACGCTGCTTGACTGATCTGCGGGAGCGTTTCGCTAGATGCGAGATTCAAGCTGGCGAACCAATCGTGCCATACCGAGAAACTATCGTCCGTGCTGAGGAGATGAAGCCGCCTGTAAGTAAGGAGCTCGGCAGAGGTACTGTCGTAGTTTCCACCACTTCGAAGCAAGTCACCGTCAAACTTAATGTTCGGCCTCTACCTGCAGAAGTTACGGAATTTTTGGGGAAGAACTCGTCAGCTATTCGACGCCTGTACTCCGACCGCCAAGCAGCAGAAAAGGCTGCTGAGTCCAATGACAAGCAGGAGGAAGAGGTGGACGATGATGATCTGGTAGACAGCGGTAAAGTTCTGTCACTTGCAGAATTCAAGAAGCAACTCCAAGCCGCATTCGACAGCGTCAAGGGACAACGAGATGTATGGACAAACGCTGTTGAGCAAATCACCGCCTTCGGGCCAAGAAGAACAGGACCAAATTTACTGATTGATAGGACACCGGAAGCGATTTGTGGCAAATTGTAGGCACCCGGACTATGTTTAAACATTCGTCTGCTAACGAGCGCAGCCTTCGAGACAACCCAACGGACGAGAATGAGCAAGCAGTGGGCGAAACTCTTCAAGCACGGGATTTCTCCGACAAAATCAGCTATGCATTCCAACTTGCCACCGCCCAAGGCCCTCTTTGCAATGAGCCTGTTCAGGGCATTGCTGTCTTTCTCGAAGAAGTGACCATCACACAAACAGACGACGAGTCATCCGCAAGAGACAACCTCGGTCGACTCACCGGAGAAGTCATCAAGACAGTCCAGCAAGCTATCAAGCAGGGTTTCCTTGACTGGAGTCCTAGACTACTCCTCGCCATGTACTCTTGTGAAATTCAAGCTAGCAGTAAGACTTCCTAAAAATTCCCCTTATCTTCTTGAAATCATAATTGACACCTCCCACAGCCGAAGTCCTAGGTCGCGTCTACGACGTCCTCACTCGCCGCCGTGGCCGCGTCCTCTCCGAAGCCATGAAAGAAGGCACCCCATTTTTCACCATCCAATCCCTCCTCCCCGTTGCCGAATCCTTCGGCTTTTCTGACGAGATCCGAAAACGCACCTCAGGAGCCGCCTCTCCTCAACTAATTTTCCAAGGCTATGAAGTTCTGGATGAAGATCCGTTCTGGGTTCCGTTTACAGAAGATGATTTGGAGGATTTAGGAGAGTTGGCGGATAAGGAGAATGTGGCGAAAAGATATATGGATGGGGTTAGGAAGAGAAAGGGGTTGATGGTTCAGGGGAGGAAGTTGGTGAAGGATGCGGAGAAGCAGAAGACTTTGAAACGGTAGGGAGGTTGAAAGTGTGGGTGAGGACTTGTGTATATAATTGTTTATGAGAAGTAGTCGTGGATAATTGAGGTTATGTGGAGTATGCATTCATGAACCCAAGCTTTAGTACTGAGTATGAGAGTCTTGTCAGCAAGAAACCCCTTACATCCTCAAATCCTTTCAATCGCGAGTTTTCTCGACATGTGAATGCACTTCCGCAATTCCTGCTTCTTCGCCATAGATGTGTTAACTTCCAGATATTTAAGAGGTGACCTGGTGATGGTGTGGGATGTTTCGAGGCAAGCGACATCCTGTCGGACCTTCCGGATTCAGGGCAGCAAGATGGGCATCAAAGTGTTGAGGAGCGACGCGTCAAAATCAGATCAGATTCTAAAAAGGGATGAAAATCGAGTCAGAAATTATTCGAGTAGGAGAAAGTAAACAGATAGCGAGTGAGAGATGTATAGCACTACAGCAAACATTTGAAAACACTCGAGGTCAGGAATGAAGCAGCAACAATGCGACATAGAATGAGGTGTACAGAAGTCATGACTGAGTAGTACGGTGCTGGCATTTATCTGGTAGTGGACACGGAGAGCGCCACGAAATGGAGTTGGAATAGTAAAGGGAGCGAGTGTGATGAAAGTAATGGATGAAATGAAGATGGTGGGGGGATTGGGATGAAGGTGGAGCAACTGCACCACAGAACGCGTCCTGGAACACCCAGATCATACCAGAACGAATCGATAGGAAGGCGTGAGCAGAGTTGTCGAAGGAGAGAGCGGTGTTGAGGAAGGTATTGTGAGGGGTTGAGATGCCGGATATCTATCAGGAAGGGACGTCATGGGCTGCGTGATAACTAGATCATGAGCTCTATAGCTAGGCAACACTGGATTTGAACTTGGGAGGGTGTCGAAATTGAACTCAGTGCTCAAAGAAAACGAGAGCAGGGCATGACTGGAGTTTGCGTGGTGCTGGAAATACCAAGCCCTGCCTATTCTTCCTGCACGCTAATGACTTTTCTCGAGTCCTCGCTCTGCCTACCACAAGCGCATCCATGAGAAATTGTTTGAGTTTCGAGTGCGCGAAAGATTATAGACAGAAAACAGGGTCCTTAAAATCATTAACTTGCAGGAAGAGTCTCAGCTCCCAACTTCCAAAACAGGTTACGACCTCGATTTCGGGAAGAGAAAGATCTTTGTATAGCCTTGGAACCTCAGCAGCTTGCTGGGAAATCCGACAGTTGAACATCTACTACACATGTAGTTCATGTCGTAATATCATCCGGTGCAATCTTGACATGAGATTTGGTATATTCAGCCACTTTTCGACGCCTTGTATTCATTTCCGAGAACCACTATGAGCCGACCCATATCACTGCCAGAATCCACCCATTGAAAAGCGCCAAATACAGAGATCAACTGAGAAGAACCAGAATGACAGAGTCGCCTCGTAAGAACCTACAATCACACATTAGCAAAAATTAACTCCTACTTCCACCCTGCTCCAAATTATCTGTAAACCGCACTCACATCTTGCTAATGAACCGATCTTTGTTCACAGGCCTTCCCTTTTTTCCCTGAGCATTTCTTGGTGTCTCCGTCCACATTTCCTTCACGTTCTCCAGCACCATATTGCAATGCCTATCAAACGCCTTGACACGTGCGAGGAGTTTTCTGTTGTTGCGGCATGAGATGAGGACTTGGGTATGCGATCGAACGGCGGTTTGGAGGATAGAGAGAGGTCCGGATGTGAATTCATGCTCCTCGAGTTGTGCGATCTCGAATTCACTACAGCGGAGGGGTTAGTAAATGTTTCGCAAGGTTGGATGCGCCTGGATAGTCAACGTACGTGAGCTCGTTGCGTGGCTTTGCCAGCAGTTCCCTAAGGTTTTGTTAGCTTCACCGCAATCAAACAGACAGTCTGCACTCACTGAATTTTTGCGTCCGCCATGATGTTATTGTTAAGACATCGAGACAACTTTTTGCTGCCTCCTCGTGAAGCTTTCGCGATTGTCACGGAACCGGATTAACTCTTGTTCCGTGCCTCGTTTTCTAGCTGCGTTGGGCCGAGCTTTGAATTTCCAAACCCGAGGCAAGTCGAATAGCTGCGACTCCGCATTCTTTTAGTTACAATCCCTTTTCTTTGGCCATTCCCGACTTCTTTTCTTGATGTTTGCGAGGTCTTTATGTTGTAGAGCTGGGTCGGCGGCAAGGTGCAGCTCAAAATCTGCCGTTATGCCGTTGAGATCAAAAGTCACCAATCATGCATTTGCAGCTTCAGTACAGGTCAGAAAACTCTATGGCAATTGAGAACAGCATAACTGATTATTCTATAGATGAGTTCGTCCTCGCGGCGGCAATCATCGCCGGATTCGTCAACAGTTTATAAGACAATTCACCCTGAAGACGATCCTGAGGATGTGCTTTTCAACACATTGTTCGGTGTCAGAACAATCGAGCTCAATCGGCCGGCGAAGCTACATTCTCTCAATGGCTCTATGATACGCAAGATCATCCCGAGATTACAAGAATGGGGGAAGTCAGATATGGCCAATGTGGTGATCATCAAAGGATCGGGTCCAAAAGCATTCTGTGCCGGTGGAGATGTGTCAGCTCTCGCGGAGGACAATCTGAGGGGAGAAGAAGGCCAACAAAGATCGACAGATTACTTCGCGAACGAATACAAGCTGGACCATCTCATTGCGACATATAAGAAACCCTATGTGGCTTTTCTGGACGGGATCACGATGGGTGGAGGAGTTGGATTGAGTATACACGCTCCATTCCGGATAGCTACTGAGAGGACACTGTTCGCTATGCCCGAAACGACAATTGGATTCTTTCCAGATGTTGGAGCATCGTTCTTCCTGCCGCGGATGTCAGGTGCAGTGGGTACATATCTTGCTCTGACCAGTGAGAGACTGAAAGGCGTGAATGTCTTTTATGCTGGAGTTGCGACACATTATATCCATTCTACCTCACTGCCTTCTCTAGAACGCCGATTGGCCGAGCTTCGATTCAAGGACTATGATCCATTACATGAACGTCTGGATCTCATCAATTCGACCATCGAGGAGTTTTGTACCGGCCTACCATACGATGAACCTATGCTTATCCAAGGTGCCATGAGAGAAGCCATTGACCGCTGTTTCAGCAAGACTAGTGTTCCTCAAATTATTGCAGCGCTGAAAGCCGAGGAGGGAGAAATGAAAGAGTGGGCCGAGAAGACTCTTGCCACTTTACACAAGCGATCGCCGACGAGTGTGTATGTGACCCTTCGTCAGATGCAGCTTGGTCGAAAATGGTCGATCGCGGAGACTTTCCAACGAGAACACCAAATTGCTGGCAAACTCATGCGCCATCCAGATTTTACTGAGGGTGTTCATGCGCTACTCATCCACAAAACGGGGAATCCGGCGTGGCAGCCTGCTACCCTTGAAGACGTCAAGCCCGATGAGAAGGACATCGCGGATCCGTTCTTTGAGATCGAAGGTTCGGACCGCTTGGAATTGCTCAGTAAAGATGATTACACAGAGTATCCGAACACACGATTCAACATTCCTTCGGAACGTCAAGTCGAGCAGATGGTTAAAGGCGGCGTACTGACTCGACAGGAGATTGTCAGGAAATTTGTTGATGCCAGGCAAGGAAAGCAGGGGGTAGAAGAGGTGGTGGAAGAAGTCTTAAACAGAAAGACGACTGTCGACCATAACAATAGAGCGGTATGGATCTCGGAAGCGAAAGAAGGAGAGTAAAGGCACATTGAAGGATGGCTGAGACGTTGTGGCGAATGTATAGATAGATGTGTATAATACATGTGAGATTTGTACAGCAGATCGGATGATACGGGATTGTTGCTGATAGATTATCGGTCGCAACAAGAATAATGACCCTCGCGAGGATGAGAGGAAATCATGTGATTGAAAAGGGGTGCCTGAAAATGCTGAGTCATGGATTTAAGCGCGATATCACCGGAAACCTCCTCTGGCGAGAATATAAAAGGGAAGCCCCGCCCGCTCTTCAAGAATTGAAAGATTTTTGAGTTGGTGTGCTGCCTTTTTTCCATCTCACTTGAGACGTTGAATTTACGGATCACCACAGGCACCAAAAGCGCACTTATATTTTTTCGGCGAGCCATAAGCGAGCTTTCTTCCCATCTAAGCCAAATTCAGCTTGGTGGCTTGGCGTCATATGTCGCCCGTGCACTTCGTGTTCATTGGCTCATACGAGGGCAGTCAACATTGAACTTCAATTGTACCACGACCTCTACACATTCAAACGGTTTTGGTACAAAGAGGTCCAAAAGGTATATTCGACTACTACTTGTTCAACCCTTCCGTAATCTACCAAAAATTCTTCAAACCACGATCTGCTATTCACTTCATAACATTCTCCAGCGCGTCGCGAGGTTAACGCGAGCATGGTACTAGCCACCAGGATTATTCTCCCAGATCTCGAACGACGCGATCACACTTCTACTCGATGATCTCCAGAGCTTCTCGTTAGTACTCTGGAGCTTCACAACACACGATAAAGCTCTCGACACCGGCATTGCGGCCAACGAACCAACGCAATGTCGGCGCCAGCTGGAACACCTGCAGGTCTTTCTCCCTGGCAGAATAGGGAGCCTCACGGACATTCAATGGCACAAAACAATGGGGAAAGCGAAGATGGAGTTCTTGTCAAACCAATGCGACGTATGTATCTGAGTAGCAGAAGGAGGAATTCAGGCAACTAATCGCGTTTGGATTTACAGTCAAGGTCCTCTACACGTTCGACGATCAAAACAAGACCAATTGTTTGGCACGATGGCCTCATGTCTTGGACATCAAGACAATTGCGATGGATGAGAACACAACAATTGGCGTCATCGAATTAAAAACATGCATAAATGCAATTGTTCAGTGCAGTCCAGAACTCGTCGCCCGCCTCGGTCACGATTACACAGTTTACGCATATGATTACTCCGAATATGATAACCCGCTCGTCGGACAAGGCATGCTATCATGGGCTCTCGCTGCCTCTTCCCCTATTCCAGACGCCCCGGCCCCTCAATCGCAACAACTCATTACTGGACGTGTCTGCAAGAATATTATGGGACTTTTCACGAACGGAGTGAAGGAGACACTTGAAGTCAAGTTAAGGCTTGTACCTGTCCCTACAGTCTTGCAAAGCGAATACGTGAACACAATGGAAAAGTACAGAGAGTTAAGTAAGGTCATCCCTCCAGGGTTTGATCCCAATGAATGGACGTCCTTCCTGCAATCAAATCCCAATATCGGCCAACAGGCAAACAGACCCTCTCCCGCTCCCCAACCTCTACCACAACCTAGCAACAATCAGCGTGACGGAATCAGCATGGAAGTGGTAAATCAGTTGCTGAGTCCAAGCATTCAGCAACAAACTGGGGTGGACTCCTTCCTCCAAGCCAAAAATCCCCTGAATCCAGGAAATGAGGGCCAAAGCAGCACAACCACCACCGGCAAAGGCAAGACGAATTCTCGTCCTGCATCTAGAACAGCTGTGAAGAGACCCAGGGGTCGGAAACCGAAGGCTCAACAAAACAATGGTGGCAATACGTCTGGATACGAGGAAGGGACTGATGGGGATGATAATCCAGCTCCCAAGAAGAGGGCCAAGGTTACCAAAGCAGATTGGAACAGCAACATGTCCTTGGGCGTGGCGCCAGATTCTTTACGGGTCGCTGCAAGTACCGCAGGTTCATTACGAATGTTCCGTCCAATCGCTATGAGTCCCAGTGCGACTGCCGGGGCTGGCCATCTTCAAGAAGTCCCTCGAGCACCAACTCCAGTACCCAGAAACCCATTGAATACCCGTAATTCGGGCCCTCCTCAGAGCAGTCTGCGACACGATTCCTTCAGCCAGCTCCAAGGCACAGGTCGACCACACGTATCTCCATATCCACCGCTTGGACCAACTGAAGATCAAGTCATGATATCTATTGAGTCAGCTCATCCTTCGCCAGAGCGACACATGAGTCCGGGCGTTACCCCGCCTGAGATTGGCTCTTCCCCTCCTCTCATGAGAACTCGACCAGGGACACCAATGCGGTCCAGCCCACCCTGTGCATCAAGCCCTGTCCTGCCGCAAATGCCAAGAACAGACTCAGGGTTCATGAGCGGATCTCTAGACGACCTTTTCGGCGACGACGATGAGATGGTTTGTCCCGAAAATGATGATGAGGTCGATTTGATCCAGACATTCGAGACAGCTCGAGCATCTCGGGACCAACGGTCTCCAGTTGATCGACCTTATCAAGAATTCAATATCGAGGAAGTCATGCCAGGTCCAATGGAACTCTTGCCGACCAGGATGCCAATCGTTGATGCAGATGTTCGGGCTAAAGCACATGAAGCAATCACTCGTGCTGGCAGTGTCATGTCAGAAGATGGACATGTCCTCCCGCCATTAAAGAAGACAAATCGAACAGCTTCAAGATCGGGTTCTATGAGCCACCCCACAAGAGCCACCCCACCTCAACAGCAACCTCCTCCTCCGCCACCTCCTGCAGAACCTCCTATTGTCCCACAGATTACAGACCGTCAACCATCAGAGCCTCAACTATCCTTACCTCAGCCTCCCGAAGCTCTGCAATCGCAGGACCAGCCTGCTGTGCCCGCTCCGGCTCCTAATTCACGGCCAGGCTCCAGAATGATGGCCAGGACAGCCTCACTAGGCTCACTTACCTTTCCTCAGGTACCTGCAAGTGACCCTGTGTTACCACCTTCGAACCTCCAGAGATCGCAGACATGGTCAGAAGCTCCTCATCCAGTCACCGAGGCGCCCATGCCTCCAGGAGACTTCCCTCTTCAACCAACAGCTGAGGATGGACAGTCCTTGCGACCCCCAGTTCCATTCAGTCGCACCATGGAGGCGAAGAGAAATTCAATCAAAAGCAAGCTCGAGACTGCCCTTACCAAAGGCGAAATGCCTCCATTCTGCCAGAATTGCGGTGCCATTGAGACACCAACTTGGCGAAAGGCTTGGTCGGTGCATATGACGGGTAAGCCTGGGTATTACGAATACTCAGACGAACCAGGTCGTGTTACCGCTGTCAATATTTTGACTCGAGATAGCGCCGGCGAACCAACTTCTTATCTGCTCATCAAAAAATTTCTACTTCCGCAAGAAACCCAGGCTGATTTCCAAGAATTCCTTCTATGCAATCGTAAGTCAGCGTCTTCAAGGCTGGTCATCATTCTAACAGGCACAGCTTGCGGAATATGGATGTCCAAATACAAAACTCAGCGACCAGAAAGTCGGTGGGGCCTTAATGGGCCGCAGGAGCGGGGCAAAGGTGGTGGAGAGAGAAAGAGACCACAACAGCGGGCCAGGTCGAAGAAATCCCAAGCAAATAATAGCATGGCCCTACCGACATCTGAAGCAAACTTTCCGCAGTCAGAGGCATACTTTCCACCATCTGATGCTAACTTCCCTCAATCGGAAGCCTACCACCCTCAAACTGACGGTATGGGGCCCCCAGAAGGCGTTCCGCAGGCTCCAGATGGCGGCTTGCAGGCTCCCGAAGGCGTTTCCCCTGGTGACACGACCTGTGCCTCGCAGCAAATCCAACAATTGCAAGAGGCAACGGTGGAAGACCAACGCAAGCGTTCAGGAAGTGGCCGTCCCAAGAAACGCTTGAATGCCATGACTTCTGATGCTGCTTCAGTCGCTCTGAGGAGGGCCATTCAATCAAGTCCAGCTCGTTGGGCTGGAACACAGCACAGTCCGATCGAGGTCGACGAAGAAGAGCTGGGATCTACACGACGATTGCTCTTTCCCTCACCAAGAAAGGACGGATCACCCAAGGTTTTGGGAGAAGTTGTCACCAACGTAGTTACTATTGCTACAGAATTTCGCTCCCCAAAGGAGAGCATAGTCGAAAAGCAAGATAAGGAGAACTGCCCGCCTGGAATCGAGGCAGATGATATGGATGCTGAGCTCCTGAGACTTTTCGAAGAGGAAATGGCAAAAGAGGATCATGCTCGACCAACCACGCCAGTCCAGAAGTCACCGGTAGCAAATCCTTTCAAGACACCCACGCGACCTACTCCTAGCCACCGACCCATTACTCGCAGCGTCTCTCGATCGATTCGTTCTGGAAAATCACCAAGACAGCTGCTAACCTTCAACCGAACACCTTCCCGCACACCACGTCGATCACCACGCCATCACGATGCGGTCTTCGAATCTCCTTTCACAGCAACACTCAATCAGATGATGTCTGAAGCCAACAATCAGACATCACCAAGCCGCCAAGGTCTTGAGCTTGATTTCTCCAACCTGCCAAACCTTCCGGATCTGCCGCCTATGGGCAACCAACATTATGACATGAATTTCAGCATTGAAGACTTCTTCTCGACCGATGTGCCGATGCCCAGCTCTCCACCAAGAATGAATATGAACTTGTATGAAGATCCTTTGACAAGAGGAGGTGGCAGTAGTAAAATCAACTGGGACGACTTTGGCAAGTTTGGCGAACTTGAAGTCAAAGTGAAGGAGGAGCCTCACGAATCGCCAACAAAGCTAGGAGGTGCTAATGGTAAAGACGCTGCCGAAAAGCGGTCATAGTCAACCTGAATGATGCAATCGGTGGAGTAATGACTTGTTTTTCATCATTGTGTTTTCTTGCATAGCGTAGCGTAGTGTGTTGGGTATTGTCTGGGTATACACAGGCATTCTCTGCATAGAGATGGCGTTTGATGAGCATTTCTGGAGGAGCAAGCACGATTGCATTGCTGGAGCAGACTACAGTAGAGCTAACGTCCACAACGAGTACGACAGTATGACTTGAATATACACAATATCAATAATTTGTTGCTTTCTGCTGTGAAGTCACGGTGATTTGTGTTTCTATCCTGAAAACCTGCTTTCAATTCATCACGTTTCGTTCTCAATATAACTGCGTGAGTGACTTCGACGAATTCTAGGAATCTACCCTTTCTTGCTCAAACTCGTAGTTGTATTTCAAGAGTCAAAAGTACAGCCGGGTCCAATGCACACAAATGTTAAGAGTTCCTCATTTTATGCTATGAAGTTTAATTGTAATTCGTAATCCCATTCATTCGTCCATGCCTAATGTCCATAATAGTTATACCGCCACTGATTCATCCCAAGTCGTTCCGTCCATGAGAATACTGCTT
The DNA here is from genome assembly GCA_014904845.1 of Acephala macrosclerotiorum. Taxonomy (NCBI): domain Eukaryota; kingdom Fungi; phylum Ascomycota; class Leotiomycetes; order Helotiales; family Mollisiaceae; genus Acephala; species Acephala macrosclerotiorum. The sequence continues at coordinate 121,331 of MU119349.1, forward strand.
TATTGTGGCGCTTCAATCCCATGTCCGCAAAGCACAATACCAAAAGCCTCATCAGCCTTCGCGCTGTGCCGTCCGCCCTTCGCTCACCGACCTCGAAACCATGTCCCTTAGTCCGTGTAGAAGATTTCCTTGTACCGATGTGTTGCATCAACCACCGCACCAATAGCCGCGAAATCAACTATAGAGAAACGTTAGTAGAGTCCTTCAACGGAGTATCATCGTCAAAATGTCGTCCGTCTCATTCTCCCCAGTGTTCCAACTGCTTCTTGACCCCTCAGCCGCACCCCTTGCCTACCACGCCCTCTCTTCTCCCCTCGTCTCATCTCCCACCCGTCCTCAGTCTCCAAAGTTCCCAAGAAACAAAAAGCAGAAACTCACCATCCCTCCCCAAATCCGTAGCCTTCAACACCTTGACACTCAAATCCTGGTTCACCTTCCCCACAATCTCGACCGCATTCCCCACCGTGAGATGCGCATCCCGATTCAAATGCGCAGTCACATTCCCATCTGAATCGATTGTTGCTTGTTCGCCGCGGAGTTGGGTTACTTTTCCAACGAGGCGGATTGTCTTGGAGGTGAAGGAGTCAAGGTAGGCGGATGTTATGCGGGGGGTTGAGAGGGTTTCTGCCATTTTGTTGAAGGGGGTAGAGGAGGGTGGTGGAGGAATTGTTGTGGTTGTGAATCGGAGTTGAGGGATTTCTCGAGGTCGAAGTGGCAGATGGTATGGAAGGTTGTTGTTGGAGTTGTGAGATTGTTGAATTCGAAGGAGAGTTAAGACGAAGTTCGGATCGAAATCGCGTCAACGCGTGTCGCGACCCCACGTGAAAAACTACGGCCTCCTTTCCATCCACAAGCGCAATCTCTGCCAACTGCTACCCCTCTTCAGTGGCCAAAAATCTTCATAATTTCACGGACTTCAAAGTTCAAATCCACAACTCCCTTCCATTCTGGGGATTCGGAGTTCCTACAATCTAATCCATCAGATAAACCTGCCATCGCAATCTGCCGTGAAGATCTCCTGCCGGTAGGTAGGTAGACATCAAACTAACAAATTCATGTGATCCACCTCGTCTCCCTGACGATCCTCTCCCAATGGAGTCTCCGAATTCAAAGGCAGCAGTCATCCGATATCATCGCCACTTCACATGGAAAACTCACAAGTCCATCATTTCAAAGTACGTCGCTTACAAACGAAACGCAGTCATGCCTGTCTCCCGGGAGTCCGGGCATGAAAGAAACACCCCGAGATCCAGGGACTCTTTTCGACCTGCACAATTACCACCAAGATCGCAGAGTAAAGAAGAACCCTAAGGTATAGGTACATGACGAACAGTAAAAGAAGAAGTTGAAGTTTCTGAAAGGCTTCATAGGAGAAATTTGCCCGCATGTATCTCGGAGCTAATAACTGAGATCTAGAGGACCTTTAGAGCTTCACTCTCGCGACCAAGATCGCAGCCTTTAATCAAGGATTCATCCGATCCATAAACAGTAAAAAATTGAAGAAAAATGTTCTGATATTGACGTCTTGAAGCTCTGGGCTCTCACTCCTATCTCGAAAATTCATATGATAGTGACTTCAACGGCTTCGTAGTCTAGACCCTCCTTCCCCTCTCACATACCCAGCCAGCATCCTCTCAATCCAATCCCCCAAGCCCCCTCTCAAAAAACATCATATCTCTAACCCCTCCCCAAGCCCATCCCAAAACTCCGAAACACCTTCACAAGCCGAGAAGCCCTCTCAAGCTTACTGACACCTCTCGCGACGTAGCGGAGATATTCTCCTGTAGCTAGTAGGGGTACTTGGTAAACGAACTCGATTCTTAGGCGTCAGTACATGGTGGCGTTGTTATGGGCGTCGTTCTTTTCTCGCTGCTTTTGTTTGTGAGAAAGGAGTTGTCAGCCAGGCCTCGCTTGAGGATGTCAAAGCCTGAAGCCTGTTGGCTCTCGCGAAGACTAGACCAGGGGTCAATCAACATATGTTTTTGGAACGGGGAAGCGTTTGTTGATGCTGTTGAGGATTTTGGGGCTTGCGAATCTGTGAGGGTGGCTTGAGAGACGATTCGTTGAGGAGAGGGGAGGTGTTCGTGGCGCTGCATGGGGTGGTCATTAGAGGATCTGGAGGGCCGGAGAGAAATGTGAAAGGCTTAGCCCTGAGCTGCGCTGAGAAATATAGCAAGGAAATGAAGTGATGGAGAGAGTGTGCGGTGAAGATCGTAGGCCTGGCTCTGGCGATAAAACATGTTCTGTAGATCGATTGTTGATCGATATCAATTGGCGTGAGTTCCTTCGTGCAGTAGATGTAAATTTACAAGAGCTCCGGGATGCTGAAAGGCTAGGCCTGGTGAGAAAGCAATAATGAATAACATCATTGCGAGCTTGTAAACTCAACTCTCCCCTCTTGCGAAAGTGATGTGATATTCAGGTATGCTGTGCAGTAGTGTTGAGATGATTTGAGGGGTCTATGTCATCCTGATCTGTCGGTAATTGTGGCTAAACCCATTCCCAAGCGAACGAAAAATAAATTCTCACATGTGGGCTTTACTCAGTCGGGTAATACTTTCCAGCTGGCTGAGACATGATGTGAGATATGTGCCGCGTCCTACGACATAATGTCTTCTATACTTTTAGAACATGGAGTTGGAACATGGCGGGAGTGAGACTTCAGGGTCCTGGGATTTATTCTTTGTCTTGACGACAGCAAAGTCGCCAAGACGCTTTTTGAAGATAAATATCTTTTGCGAAGGGTTGACGGCGGCCTTCGTAAAACTAAGGATTCCAAAGGCACAGGAAACTTGATACTTCGTCTGAAGTAGATAGAAACTCGGCCAACAGCTTTGTGAAAGCTATATTCTCGCAATGTGGTAGAATAAAATCGATTGACCAGACCTTGAAGGATGAATTTGCGGAATCAGCAGGGGAAGACTGCCAACTCTTCGCCTCCAGGCACTCATTTTCACAGACGAGGCACGGTATAATGGAGAACAATGAAATTCTAGCAAATTCATTGCTTCTTTCGCTGCATACCAAACGCAAATTGAAAATCCCCATGAGAAGATTAAAGCAATTTCTTTACAGTTCTACAAAGCAAATTTCAACAGCGTGGGCGAGGAAACCAGAAAGGAAAGTTCTATGATTGATCACTTGAACGGTATCTTTCCGCAGGACGGCTTTTGAAGCCCATTTCCAGAAAATCCGGACGGCGAAAATTCTATGGCCGAGAGAGAAAAGAAAGAACGGTCAGCAATCAAGTCCCCTACCGAGGCCTCGATGTTTAAATCATTTTTCCTGCGATTCACGTGGAAAGCGTCATATTTTGCAGATCGCGGGAGGTGCTCAGGATGGGATTTCTGAAATTCCCATGCTAGAACATGAGAAGTGCCGTGTTGCAGGGTGTGCTCCGTTTCATCCGGCGACAAGTCGAAAAGTACCTTCCTTGACTCTTCTTTCGTGACAAGGCATTATTCGTACAATTCAGGTCTTGCTGGTCTGTTTTTCCTGCTAATTGGCTTTGTTGATTCAAGCGCTGAAGCTATTTTCTAAGCAGTCTTGGGTTCTCGGGATTATCATTTCTGAATCTGATGTCTTTGTAGAATTGAGGCAGCGCCCCTCATACGAGAATATTGACCCCTCCATCTAGAAGTATGGATATCCTGTTTTTCTTATCAAGGAATGTTCTTTCTCGATTATGATTAGATGCCTCAGCAGTCAGGGTGTTCAAACATTTCTCGACTTGTGCACTTATCCATGCAACATGACGCAGAAATGCGGTCACGGCCGGAGTAGCCTCCGCACTGTCAGGTCGTAGCGCCACAACGGTGATCCTCCCGGCAGGTCTACTTCGTACAGTTTTACAGTACAGTTTTCTCCGAATTTTGGAGGCAGCCACATCGGGGATAACTCCGCTGAGACCATCCCCGAAAGCAGCATTGGGCGGGCCTGGCTTGACTATGGCTATTGTTGACTCTTGGCTCTTGGAGAGAGGGGTCTAAATCGACAAATGATGGCAAGCCTTCCAGAAGATATTAAGAGCTGGCAGTTGGTCGCCGCCCCCGTTACGTTGCCAGTATTCTTGAAGATGAGGACAGATATGCGTCGGCCAAGCATTGTGTAGTGTACACCTCAGACCTTGGAGCTTCATGATCAATCGAAAGCGTGGAAAAATTAAAGACGAGCTCGAGAGGGGAAACAACACCTCGGCGCTTCACGAATCCTTAAGGCGAAGCCACAGATGCGCTCAGATCTGCTGCCATGCCGGAGGAAGTATTTCGATCAAGGTCTTCCTGCTAGGAACCACGAAGATTGTCCTCCCCCATGCGACGGTGTAGAGCTTCTGATTGGCCGATCTGCCCAAGATGGGATTCTCAGAATTCGATGTTTTCTCGCAAGGGTGAAAAGCGGTTGTGGGGCTATGAGGTCGTTCCTTTGCTGTGGCAATCGAGAATCTGGGGCCTGATCTGACATTTGAATCATGCTCTAGAAAACCTATACTCTCTCAGGTTTAGATGCTGAGTCTAAAGCTCCTTCGCTCGGACGCCACTGTTGGTCGGCGGTTTGGTGGTGGTGAGGTGGTGAGATGGTGAGGTGGTGAGGTAGTGAGGTAGTGAGGTGGGGTTGGTGCATTCAAGAGGGGTTAGCAGCCGGACCAAACTTAAGCTTTCACACATCGCAGACTCAAACACCCATGTTTTCGAGTTCTCGAGGGCCAATTTACTGCTGCGGCAGAAGTATATTTCTGCCTGCGTTGTATGAGCGTACTGTAGTCCAATATAGTTGTCGTTGCATGCCAATTGCGAAGGGTGGCGGAGAAAGGGTCCGGGTGGCAAGTGCGCAAACAAGAAGATGGAGTGGAGGGTGCCGCCCTATGCTGTCCGTGATCCCGGGCATAGCTTCCCTGAACATGCATATTTTACCTTACCGATGGGGGAAAGCTTTTCAAACTGAACCACTGATCGCTGGGTGCTGTGTGTTGTGCATCCCTGGCCATTGTGTCCTGTGTCTTGTCCACCTCGTCGTCATTTCCAGACTTTTTTGTGTCGCAGGATCCTAAGTTGTAGATATATGCGGGGTGTTGTCAATTAACACCGGAAAGGGGCCCAGATTCGGAGTTCTTCTCGTCCCTAAGTCGAAGTTGAAAGGTATCGACTTCGTGAGATAGCGGCAGTGATGCTGGTTCTTCGCTCGTCTCCAGGCTGGACTCTAGCTGCAGAACTATATTAGCCCGAACCGACTTTAGTTCCCCCAAGCTGCCTACATCAAAACACACCCAACACCTCGATTTCTTTGTCGACCTTCATCAACAAACAGTCGGCTGTCGACCTGACCTGGAAAACGTTGACGACGATACGGCGTCTTTGGCTTTTCTCCATACGAACTCAATTGAGTTTGATTACCACTCAAGTAGGATAACACGCTCAATCTATGGCCATTAACATCATCTAACATGTGCTAGCACACCGGACACTTGCTCGCTGCCCACGAATCCAAAGTGGTGGTCGACAATGGCATCGATGTACGACTCAAAAGACAACTCAATGCTTAACGGCATTATTGACAGCTCGTCTCGCCCCAACATGCAACGACAAGACAGCAATCAAGATCTGCACAGCTTCTTCAATGACACCAACATAGCACCTTCCAGTCTCACCAACCAAATGTCCTGGAACATGGACCAAATTTTCGACTTTAACTGCGGCAGCGAATTTCCATTCCCAGGAAACCAACCAAACCCCTTTGCCTTCGCGCCAGCACAAGCACCTGCTCCATTCATGACAGGGCTCACCCCTCAGAACATGATCGCAATGAATAACGGTCGGTTACCATCCGCGGGTGAGCTTGCTGGTCAAACTGCTGCCCCAAGTGCTTTATTCAACAGCACCAACACACCTTCCGGCTACAACACACGCCAAGCCACAGGATCACAAAAGAGATCACTGGACTCGACCTCCGAGAGCACTGAAGCCACTGAAGAGCCAGCCCCAAAGAAGCCTCGAAAGACAAGGAAGAAACGCAGCAAGGAGATGAGCAAAGAAGAACAAGAAGAGAAGCGCCAGAAGTTCTTGGACCGCAACAAGCAAGCTGCTCACAAGTGCCGCCAACGCAAGAAGGAATGGACCGACAACCTCCAGAACAAGGCCAACCTTCTTCAACACGAAAACAACATCCTTGAGATGCAGAAAGCGCAAGTCCTGGTTGAGCTTGAGATGATTAAGATGGTGGCTAGGCAATGTCCTCCCGGTTGCTCGCAACATGAACGTATTGTTGCAGTGCTGAATGAGATCGACGCAAGACCTCAGGACTTCTGGAAGCAACGAGGAGAGGAAATTCTCACAGCACGAAAGGAGGCCATGCGCAATGCTTCTGCGACTCCGGACCTGCACTCGCGAGCACAATCTCAAGCTATGTCTCGAGGAGGTTCCGCACAGAGCGCCCAGAGTACGCAGAGCTACCGAAGTGAAAGCCAGCCACAAGAAACCCGCACTGAGAGACTCGACTCAGGTATTTCGAACATGAGTACGCCGGAGAGCGGCAACAAGCTTGTTCTCAGCAGGAGGCTGTCAAAGCAGTCCGACGAAGGTGTTGATGTTGGAAATGGCCAGCACTTCTATATGCTGCCCAACCAGAGATTGGGTGGTACGTACCCGCAACAATGGAGTCACGGAATGGCCACCAAGCCAGAGCCTGCGGCTGACCTACCTGGCATGGATGAATACTTCGCCAGCTTGGGTGCTTAATTATACTTTAAAGAAATTGTTTTGAGACGAGGTATTGAGCTTCCAAATTATCGAATAATAGCAGCGACTGGCTGCGGGTGTTGGAGGTCTACTTGCTTTCGGAGTTATGTAAGGATAGGTGATACCCGGACAACCAGGGGCAGTGGATTCCTCAAAAGGAGGACATCGACTCGCTGAGCGATGATGTGAAGTACACGTTGTGTTTACATGATAAGGAAGTAGTTGAGTGGAGGATTGCGGGTGTATGTGAGTACCTGAAAAGTATAAGTTTTGTTGATTTAAGAGTGAGATAGGAGGAAATTGTCCTGCTGGTGTACGTACACTAGTTGTGCATTGGCAGAGAAGAATACACTGGCGGAGAAGAGGAAACAGCCGGAAGAAAATTATTGTACATCGAACACGACTATTGTATGAAAATTTGAATCAAGCAACAAATAATCCTTCTAAGAAAAGTAAACTTAAAAACCAAACTCTCGCAACAAAATTTCTTACCTTCAATCAGTCGTAAAACCTACCTTCCTGCAAACTCAATCTCATCGCACCCACTAACCTACCTCGCTCGCCTTATTGTATCCATTCACCTTCACCTCACTTCGTCCCAACTCACACATCACCACCCCACCCCTCTTCGACCTCCTTCTCCCACCTTCTCGATGGATACCAAAATGATGCAAGTCACCATCACCTCATAATCAACACAACCTACACACAAACACCCCATCCAAGACCAAACTCGTGACATTCAGCTCCCAGTCTCACCCGGTGCGAACGAACGCTGGTTGGAACCGACAGCTGAAACTGGCAAAGTCGTTGAATTTGCGCTAGATTCCTGACAGGTGTGGCATCATCGTGCAACACGAACCACCAACTCATCCATACACTTAGCCCCCAGCCATTCTCCCCCCTCCCCCCTTCTCGCTCGAAGTAGGAATCTAGATCCGATCCATCATTAATAACCCCATGGAGAAAATGACAGGTGTCAACCCTAGCTAAGGGTTGTTTCGAAAATATGATAGCCGAGCATGATCAACTCGAAACCGCTCAATCCATAAAGGCAACTGATGATTCATAGACCCCGAATTCTCTGCTAATGCCCTAATGAAAATTCTTGGCGTGAGTTATAAGTGACCCAATTGTGTAAGGAGATTGGGACCGATGGGTGGAGTGGAGTAGTGGGTTGTTCCGCTATGTACCGAGCAAGTGCCGGTTTGGCGGGATGGTGTAATATCTGTTAAGAAGTAGGAGTTCGAGGCGGGAATATGGGCGGGGCTGTTGATTTGGAGTTGTTGGTGGGTGAGGTAAGGTGATGGTGGATGTGGTGTTGGATGTAGATTTCGCGAAGTGTTGATTATAATGTTGAGTTTTCGAGAGAAGGATCATGTCGAAAATTTCTGGGGCGCTGCAGATTCTGATATGTCGTCGGATGGCGTGGAGAAGTCTCGCCGATATTGAATGCAGCCAACCTTTGCAGAAAACATCGAGCCCTGAACTTAATCCCCCTGCGTTATGCTAGTATCTCAAATCTCTCGAATCGTCGCAATTGTTTCCGCCGTGTTCGTGTCGTATCTGTCTCGTGTGATTTTTGTCCCAAATCTAGCAGTCTTTCAAGTCGAGAGACATAGCCAGTCTCCGTATCCCCTTCCCATGGATTGAGAGCTCGTCCTAATTTCAAGATTGAGGTCAAATTGTAGGCCTGTATTGCTCAATTGTGAATACTGCTGAGGTCAGTGCTGTTTAACTTGGAGACTGACTCTTGGGGTACTAGGTTGCCAACAATGTTTTGTCTAGGAGGGATGAATATCCCCATCGCAATAATGGTCTGACGGAGCCAGTAACGAGATGGTATCGAGTTCTGAATACGAATGTTGGCGGCGGTTGGCTGGTTGAACGTAATTCGAGACTGAAGCGATATCGTGACACATGTACCTACCTTGCTTGAGGCTTTCCTCGCACAGAAATTCCCTATCCCGTGGATAAGGTCTCTATTTCCTTCTTGTGACCAATAAGGACAGTTCTTTGAGATAGTATCGGAATCCAGGTAGACGAGGCGTGGTGCCTAAAGTCGATGAGCGAAGGACAGTCACCTTGAGACATTCCGGCACTCCAACCCCAAATTTCTATCCATCTATTACAGTCAACGACGACCTCTCTTTGAGCTAGTATCGAGCTTCGGTCAGTTAGAGAACGGTGTCGAAATCCAGGAGCGATGTGGTATTTAGTGGAGTGTAATTGGGCGCTCGAGACGTCTCCTCCAATTGCATTTGCGTGCTCTCGAGTATCAATCTTCGTCCATCCGGCCATTCTCACCCATATTCCATATCATTTCCAGTAATTCCTTATCACCATCGACGATGTGATGTCGAGCGAAAGTGTCCTTCGAGGCCTGGCCTGGATACAATGGAGCTATGTATCTTCGCTTCCTGTCGAGTGATAGACTTCGCCAGCCCAGCAGCCCTCATCCATCGACCATCATTCTTATCCCTGTCGTCTCCATAGTTACCCCCAGCCCCTGTGCTTCAGCAAGACAGCACGATCATACGTAATATTGTCGTCTCCAAGTAGGCTAGCAATTTATCAGGTCCGGGATATTGAAAAGGTCGAAGAATCGACTGTCGTGAAACTCAAACAGCAACGAGAGACATCTTCTCACCATCGCATCTTCCTTTCGACTTGAGTGTTGCGAACTGAAAATAGAACGGAGTTCGAAAGGGGGGATTGCACAGTCATATTCACAATGTTTAATGTTGTGATGTAAGAGACTGGGGTACATAAGAGATGACACAACGCCAACAGGACCAAAGTTCCGTACCGTACGTTTAACCCAAAACTCAATTGCCACGATGCTTCCAAAACAGGAAATGAAATGCGAGTGAAAGACATCACCTCCCAAAATCACAGACGACTCTTGTGTTAAAACCTTGAAGGATCGTTGAAGCAGCCCAATTACTTGTTGGTCGATGTAGTATTGAATATTTGTGCACTGTACTCGAGTACCAGTATGAGAGAACGGCGCAACACAAAAAAGTTGACGTCGCTGTAAAAGGGACACGGATCGTGAACAGGGGTTGTCATTGAGAAATCGGCGATGCCACTAAAGCTCTGCGGTGGTTGGTGGAGCTGAGTCCGATCACGTGCAGACGTCGACGAATTAGGCAAATACACCTTCGTGTCAGTGAATGAAGCAAGAATCTAGAAATGAGAGGCTCCTGATAGATTCGGAGCTTTTGAAGGCTGGAGGACTTCCATTGGAAGAGAGCGTCGCTCAAGACATTGGCAGAGACCACGTAGCTCTCTCAGAAGCGCGGACCAGCTGGATTTCATCAGTAAATTGTTACACTTTTGTACAAGCTAGTGAGATCTATACAATAGCCAAACACAATACCTATACCGCGCTGTTGACCTTGATCTTGGAGACTAAATCACTCTGATGCTCCTTCAGAATCTCATCCAACGCTCTCTTTTCAATAATCACTCTCCCAAGCTCCAACAAATCCTTAACATCCACCTCTCTAACCATCTGCACCCTGCCATCTTCTCCAGCATGTCTCACTGCCCCGAATAAATTCCTCCTAAAACCTCCGGTAATAAGTAACGACCTCCCATCCTGCTGTCCCCACCCATTATGCTCAAAGATCTGCTTCGCAAACCTCGTCTTCGGAAACTCAATATCCATCCCATCCTCACAAACAATCAACTCTCCCCTTCTATACCTCCAACTCAGTGCCGTTCTCCATGCCAAATCATATACCTTCCTCGGCAACTCTGTTGAGAAATCTCGTGGGTGAGGACCAAATGATTTTCCTCCTCCTTTCAACATAGGAGACTGTTTCGTTCCTAGACGTGCCATACCGGTTCCCTTCTGAGGACGAATTTTTCGGTGCGAACCGTGGACTTCGTATCGGGTCTTTGTGCTAGCTGTCCCTTGCCGGGTGGCATCGCCTTCGAAGATTACGGCGCGGTGGAGGATGTCTCGGCGGAGGGGGAGGTAGAGGTGTTTGCTATCGTAGGTTTCGAATCGGAGAGGTTCCATTTCTGGGAATTTGTAGATTGTTGTTGTGATGGTAGAGTCTAGAAAGATTAGAATGTGTATTCAATGCTGGGAGAATGAGGTACCTGGGAGGTCGTAGACGGGATCTGAGGCATTGGTAAGAAAAGAAGGGTCGAATATTCCATTAGTCTGAGATGATATTGGCTCTAGCTGTGATACAGTGTCTGCTGGAAATGCGGTCTCTGTCGCCATCGACCTGCAGAGTCGAGGTGCTAGACATTGCTATTGACATTCATGAGCTAGTGCACTTATATTTTAGGGGCCAATGCATACCGTTAAGGGATCTCTCGAGCTCGAATTGAAAGCTCGAAGAGTATTCAAGCTTCTTGAAAACGTCTGAAGACCTTTAGACGCCATTGTTGGTATTCTGAGCCTTGCTAAAGGTTGAGGTTGACCGAGGAGGGAAATGCTGAAGCTAGTTCAGAAAATCGCGTGTCTCGGGCCGAGAGATGTTCCGTCGATGTTCAGATCGATAAATTTCAAGCTGCATCAACCAGCATCGTCAACACCACAATGTCCGCCAGTCAGAAGGCCGTAAGGCCTCTGGCACGATACCTACGAGGCACGCAATCGCCATGTCAATCCGCGGGTGCATTTCGGACCTTTTCCAGCTCAGCACGATTCAACGCTGAAGTCGTTGTAGAAGCAAGCCCCGAGAAGCCCAAGTATGATCCGGAGACTGTAACGAGCATAAAGGGGGAGAAGGCCTTGATGAAGAGAGGCATAGTTCCAATTGGTTCCAGACGTCGTCGAGCTGCAATCAAGAGCTCTGACAATCTTCCTTTCGAACAATTACCATACCTCTGTTTTCAGGAAGCTCTGAAGGTACTACGAGAGGATAGAGAGGAGAAGCTTCAACTCATTGCGACTGAACGCCTGCGGATATCAAATGTGCAGTCTCGAGATGTTTCGACCTTCAGGGGCGGGCAAGTGGAGAAGGAGACGAAGCTTACGAGTATGAGACGACACCTGGAGTGGTTGAAGATTCAGGCGGATATCAATGACCCTCTGATCAAGAAGCGCTTCGAGGATGGCGAGGGTAAGAACAGCATGGCTTACTGTTCAAAAATTTGAGTTCTAACAAGACGTAGGGGATATGAGCAAGCCCATCTACCGCTATTTAGCAGATAGAAAATGGCGAGAATACCAACGGAAGATTATCGTTCAGAGAATAGAACAGTTTGGCATCGTTCCGGACTTCCTACCTCATTTCGAACCCACAGCCGACGTCTACCTCGCTTTCAAAGGCCGAACCGTCCAGCCTGGTGAATACATCGACTCTCGAGTCAGCGAGATTGCACCAAGGTTGAAGGTGCAAGTATTCGACAAGGGACAGAGGCTAGTCACTGTTGTGGTGATGGATGGCGATGTTCCAGATGTCGAGAAGGATGGCTTTGCGACTCGATGCCATTTTCTTGCTACCGATATCCCCCTTTCACCAACAGAAACTAGCATTCCGTTCTCGAAACTCACAAACGAGCAAGTTATCCTTCCCTGGCTGCCACCGTTCGCCCAGAAAGGATCACCATATCACCGCTTAGCAATATTTGTTCTAGAGCAGGAACCAGCGGAGGGCAAACTTGCTCCCAAATATCAGGAGAGTGCTGATAGGGAAAAGTTTGTCTTGAGAGCTTTCATACAGAGGGAAAGAGCGAAAGCCATTGGATTCAACATGTTCCGTGCTAAGTGGGATGAAGGTACTGCTGCGGTTATGGAGAGAGCCGGAATTGAGGGTGCGGATATCGAGTTTAAGAGGAAGAGGGTTGTGGCTCTGAAGCCAAAGCAGAAGCCGAGAGGATGGGAAGCACGACATTCTGGTGGGAAGTACAAGTCGTTACAGAGATGATGTGTATGAGAGGGTACCAATTGTATCATATTTGTATTATGAATTGGAGAGCAAGTGTCTGCTCCTTATTCTTGTTTATATTCGGGCCTGCCGAGACGCTTACGCTACCCTACAGTTTCTAGTTTGCGCCCTCATGGTTTTGAATTGGGGAAGCAGCTTCGAAATTCACGCTCTTAATCGTTTGGTTGGTTTGTACGGAATTGCTCCCTCTATTAGTGGACTTGTCTTGTTTTTCAGTGCGGTCGTTGCTCATCGGTTCGAATTAGTATCTTTCCAACGATATCAGCTCTTAGCCTCTTGGCATTCGGAAACTTTGCCTACACTGCTATGTATTGTCCGATGTACTCTCCAAAGGAACAGAGCAAGTGCAAAGTTTTCAGGATTCCCTGATGTCGAGAATTAAGCGAGCGAAAAGGGGTTATCGTAGAGTCGAAAAGTAGTAAATTGTTAGTCTTGATATTGCTTCATGTTTAGACCTCTCCACTATTACATTAGATTTGCCAGCTCTCTATGATCATTACATGAGGGTGGAGTGAGTGCCAATGACTATTCATTCCCATATGCGTCGATGACTATCTTTCGGGTCCCCTTTCTGAAAACCCTCCCTAGCCATCCCAAACAGTCATAAAGCCCTCGGAAGATACACCACTACCCAACAGGACATGATACCTAACAGCATTTTCTCTCTCAAAATCGTTGCTGCTTTTCCTTGAAACATTGAAGGTGTTCCAGTCTGTTGAGTGTAGGTATATGCTTCAGAGGTAGATGTAGTGTCGGTTAAAAATGTTGTTGGAATACTGGTTATAGATGGTATGGATACCTGTATTGGTCTCGAAGGCCCTGGGCTGGAGGTCGGCTGAGTACTTTCTCCTCTTGTGGATATGCTTCCGCTTAAGGTGGTTGTGATTGCTGCAGCCGCACTTGAGTCTGTCGAGGGGACTGTCAAGACGGTAGTTGCCGTGGAAGTCAACTCTGAGCTTATCCCACACGGTCCTTCGGCACACTCTCGAGTCATGGGTACTACCGGTGGTGGAATATTTGTTGTCGAAGTTGCCTGTGCGCTCGGATTACACGTCGTACATGGTTGAATTGCGACCACTCCACTTGTCGCCACGGTCATGCGGCTGAGTGTGGTCGAAGTTGACTCAGAGGGCATACCACACGGCCCTGACGTGCAGGCTTCTTGAACCGCGCTTGCTGCAGCTATTGTCATTGTGGTAGTATAAACTTCGTGGTCAACCATTTCCGTTGATTTGTCCCTATGTGCATAATTCACGAACAACAAAACCGTCGCTACAAGCACCAGTATGATAAGAGTGACGGCTGCCAATATTGATGGCCAGAACCAGATTTTGTTCTTATATCTCTTGAATTTGTTGCGCCGAGTCACTTGAATAACTTTGGCGCTTTCGCCAACATAGACGACACTCTTCGGGGAGGGAGAATCGGTTCTTGCGTAAGGATTCGTTGCGAAGGTGAGAATAGAGCACCTATCAGGGTCATGGACGGATTCGTTTGGTTCGGTAACTTCGACAAGTGTGCTTAGCCGCCGTGGAGAGGGATCTCGGGCGTCGTTGCGGTTCATCGTGTCGGGCTGTGCTTGTGCTTCGGTACTCTACTTTCAAAATCCCAATTATCTTCTACAGGCAATAAAATCGTGTAAGATTGTTGACGCTCTAGATCAGCAGAAGTCAAGGGGGACTTAAGATATAAGCAAGAGATGCGTAAGTGATTCACTCTGCCTTCTGGCTCTGAATATTCAAGCCACTGAGAGATCTCCATTGACTGAAACATGTCTAGATTATTCAAGCAAACCCAGTCCGTTGCCGTTTCCAAACTTTCTCCGTCAGTTCTTAGAATAGGAGCCGGCTACACACTACAGGACACCAACTCAGACCTTGCTGGATGTCCGTGACTCGTAACATCTTCAATCCTTTCCGCAAACGTGGCGGCCATGGATTCAGATTTTCTATGTAAAGGCTGTATTTTCGCCTTACTCGGAATTATAACATCTCCTGTCTAAGTAGCTGTATCTACTAGCAAAATAACCCTAAACTATGGGATAGAAGATATAGGAAGTAGGAGCCATTTGATAGCTATGGTTTAATTCAAAGCTTGAATGTCGGGGTCGCGGGGGACGAAGATTCAGCACCTGTCAGGAGCAGAGTTTACTCTGCGGGTGTCCCCTACGAACCTGTAGCTCCTTGAGAGCTTGATCTGCCTGGCA